>JAIPMN010037157.1:0-10203 GCA_020650975.1 Apostichopus californicus
AATTCTATACGGACGGAGAAAGTTGACTATTTTTACGAAAAAAACATTTTTTCCCGTGAAAAATATGTATGCATGATGGTTTCAGTCAGTTTTAAATGTGTTTCCAGATGCACTCTGATTATAACCATTGTATTTGATGGTATTTTAAACTTGTTGTCTTGAGTTGTCTTGAGTTGTCGTGAAATGGGCCTGTTGACGCTGATTAGTACGACCGCCTAGCCTATACCAATTTAAATCGATGATATGTAAAATAAATTGGTATATGTCAATTTAAATCGACTTCTACCAGTTTAAATCGATGATATGTCGAATTAAATCGGTAGAAGTCAATTTCCTTGGACTTATACCAGTTTCTAGCATTGATTTAGCTCATTAACATATTCCAAATCCCGATTTCGGTGATGATTGACATGTGAAGATACATCACGTGCAGTCACCTATCATCATATCATCATAATTGTAATATACCGATTTATTTTACATATCAAATTAATTTGGTATATGTCGATTTAAATCGGTATATGTCGATTTAAACTGGTATACGTCGATATGTCGATTTAAATTTACATATATACCGATTTAATTCAACATATCATCGTTTAAATTGGTATATGTCGATTGAAATTGACATATACCGATTTATTTTACTTATATTATCGATTTAAATTGGTATATGTCGGTTTAAATCAATGATATGTCGAATTAAACTTGTCGGTTTAAATCGATGATATGTAGAATTATACTGAGTATATGTCGAATTAAATTGGTAGAAGTCAATTTAAGCTGCTGAAAACTGGTATAAGTCGAAGGAAACTGACCATATGTCGATTTAAATTGGTATAAGTCGATTCCCCACAATTTGAGACTGATGGCCTGCCATAGCTGACAAGGTCAACCACATCCTATAATTATAATCAGCAATGTTTGGTGACCAGATTTACCAAAGTCGGCCTATGTCACTCAAGATGGAATTCTACAGAACTTTACATAATAAATACTACTAGTATTAGCATGGTGGGCCAATAATTGATGCAATTAAGGATTTGATTAACGATGTCTATCATCGAAACGTTCAACTCACTCGACTATGCGTTTTTATTGTGTAGTTCCTCAGAAATGTAATAATCTAAAAAAATGTATTGTTCTGTGCCCCCACAACGTACAATTGAGCAGAATTTGACCACAAAATGTCTGCCGTCTCAAGTTCTTTCATACCCCTAAAATAGCACATTCGTGGATAAGCTAATGCGCTAATGTGAGATTCATACAGTGAAGTGTCAAACATGATTCTACTAAGATCTCAAACTTTTGTAATGTCGCTCACTTCTTTCTCAGATGTTGTTTTGTTTTCAATTACAAATTTAATACTAAATACTTACGTATTCTTTTTTTTCCCCCTTACAGCGGACATTTCCTTTATCGCCAGACTGCACCCGCCCCTCGTAAAAACCAGATAATTGCTCAGGTAGAGTAGTTTTGCTCAGAATCAGGTTTCAATGCATTACTGTATTACCAGACTGATTCAGGTTTCCTTCCATTTGTTCATGATAACCAAGCTTTACAATCAGTTTTGTTAAGAAAGGCCTTTTGTTATCAAAAGCAACTTTTACAGTTGAGTTTGATTGAACAAATATATTTGGTTCACTCCACCCCCCCCCAACCCCCTTTACACCCCCTGCTTCCATGGAGTTTTATTTGGTGGGGAAAATTTGTAAACTTATCTTTTTAAGTTTGATCACATTCTACATAATACTTGGTACTAGTTTAGGTTTGGTGTAAATTTGTAAGTCTACTGCAAAAATGCCAATAAAATTGATTTATAGTCCGACAGTGAGACCCAAATTTACGCAATATGTCAGTTATCAATATTAGAGATATGTTCTTAATATTCAGGCCGGATTTCTAATAGTGCTAATTGTTAGGCTGTTGAATTGTTTAATAAAGGAACACAATCTTTAATATGCGTACTGTACATTATATGATAGAGATAGGGCTAAGGGATAATTCTTTGTCTCTTCAGTGGTATTCTGAAGTACAGTATCTTCATGTGTGAGACAGGACACTGTGTATGATCTACATAGTGAGCTATAAAAAATATGGTTTTCATTTTGATAAGTATTTTGATGAGCACATGTATCTAGAATTGATGTTTGTTAATACAGTGTTTTGAAATACATGTGTTTAAATAGCAACAGATTATAGATTATTATAAATTCAACATGAATGGTTGCTTTCAGTTTTTCACACTTAAATATGTAAGTTACACATGAACAGAAAATGAGAGAGTACATTGCATTCCTGTGTAACCCAGGACAATCTAATCACTCACTCCTGAAAATGACAGCTACAGTACCACAGATTGGAAGCTCTGAGATCTTGTAACCCCCTCCCCCTCATCCCCAAAGAATAAAAAAGTTTTTTTTTTAATTGGTGATATTTGATTCTAATTGGTTTTGCACAGTAAGTGCAGTACCTATAATTGAGAGATTGAATGTCTATTTTACTGCCATTTATTGATACCCTCATTTTCTACCTAAATTGTCTTTTCCAGACTGTCCTAACTGACATGTCTTTTCTTTATTTGTCTTTTCCAGACTGTCCTAGGTGTCATGTGGTTTTGGATACTTTGGCGATTCTACCATGAACCAGAAGATGTTTTTGTAAGTACCACTTTCATATCATGTTTTAAATTAAAATAGTTCAATTCTGTGTTGTAGTCAAATTCATATCGGGGCAAATATTTCATGGTATTCTTGTCGTCCGAGACAACCAAATTTCTGTCCGGACAGCTTTGGATGTGCTCGGAGAGATGACTATCTGTTTATAACAAAATTCAGATTCCATTGTATTAAATATCTGCAAATTCTGAAGGTAAACTGATAAATTGCTATCACCCTCCATCATAACATGAGATACTGAAATAAAACAAAAATATTTGTTTGGCAATGATCTAAATTAATGGGCAGTTTACTGGCTTTAAAAGCTGGTGTTTTATACACAAAGCCTTCACATCTCTCCTACAGTTTACATAATTGATCATTCTTTTGCTATTGCTACATTTGTTTTTGGACAACCACAAAGTAAGACTTGGTTGTCTGCAGAACAGCTGGAAAAATCCTTAAAAAATTTGCCCTGTAGATGATAAGTGTCTCTGTCCTTTAACTTTCTGTAAAGTCTTAGTTAGAATTCCTTTCATCTCTCATTGTTATGAATAAAATTGTGACTTAAAAATTGAGAATGATATAATAGTGAAGTTTGTCACCCATTATGAATTTTTGGGCCAGGTTTTAATGGTAATGGTTTGGACATGGTCCATCACTTGTTGTCCCTTGAAAAGCAGATTGCAAAAGGTTTAAACAACCAACTTTGAATCTCAAGAAAATGGTACTGTTTGCAGAATGTTGACACATGTTGTTATTCAGAATTCTGAATTCTTGCAAATATTGAAGACTTCTTTGATTATGAATGGAAATAGTAAAGTCAAGGTTTCTTTCATGACAAGGGATGTCCCAAATGGAGCTCGATTTTGAACTGCTTCTCCTCCGGATTTATTCTGATGTGGATGCGAGGTGGTGCATGTTTTGTTTTCAGATGTCATGGTCATTTCAATCTACAATATAACATGTGAAATATTCAAGCTTTCAATTGTCGATTGAAATGTGTACCACGTGTTTGATCTTGTCGCTTGACCTCTTGGAAAACTTTGACCTCAAATAAAACAGAAATGCATAATATCCTGCAATATAGTATCATATATTAGAACTTGAGTTAACCCGCCGCCATCCTTTGATTGTCCCCTTCCCTTCCCACTGATACACCACCCTTCCCTCCACCACCCCTTCCCACCATTCCACCACCCCACCCCTCCCCTCCACCACCCCTTCCCTCCACCATCCCTTCCCACCATCCCACCCCTCCCCTCCACCACCCCTCCCTCCACCACCCCATCCCTCCACCAACCCATGTCCAGTGGCGGAGCTAGGGGTATTGGTCAGGGGGGCGAGAATGGTCTGTAGGGGCCCTTGGACACTATCTAAGCGGAGCGTCACCACAGGTTGGCGCGGAGCTTACAGACATTTTTTGAGTAAAGATATTCCCTAGATCGCCGTAAATGACCCTTTCCGGGCCTTGCTAATTTGCAGATAATGTGACAAATGTCAATAGGTAGATGAAAGCGCAATAAAAAGTCAATAATCACAAATAAGTAAAAAGTGGTAAAAAGCTTAAAGGGCCCCAGCAGTCCATTTGAGTCCGCCCCCTGACTGTGGACGCTCCGCCACTGCCCATGTCCCACTATACCTTCCCCCACCACCCCCTCTCCACATCCCATGTGCTCTGCTATGACTCTACATATACTAAGTACCTTTAATTTATATAGCAGTGTTACAACAATGTATTTCAGTTCTCTGTTGGTCCTTTGCATTGCTGATTGGTTTTATTATTTTTCATCATTTCCAGGGTCATTTTCAGCTTCCAGATCCATCAGGGTGGACAGACGAAGAGCTTGGGATACCACCTGTTGATGAAGACTAATATATAGGTCGCTGCTGTTCATTGTAACGAGCTAATGCAAATAATTATTTTATGGAAAATAGATAAGTGAAAATGACAATGATCTTTTGAGTTCATGGTTTCTGTTACTGTGTTTTATGAGGTGAACGATGAAATTGTCAAAATATCTGGCCCCTTGTTTTCGTGGAGCATTTGTAACAACTAACTTTGAGTTAAATAAATATCAATGTTTATGTTATTGACTCGTTACTTACATCCCTGGGTATTCACCACGTGGGTGTCTCAAGGAATTTGAGCCTTCAAAATACACATACAGTAGTCCCCCTGGAAATAATCTGTCCAAGCTCGAAATTATACAGAAGACACAACTACTCTGTCAAATTAAGGGCTGGATACGCTCACTTTTAGGCACTAACTCAAAAGTCCCTTGCGTTATTTAAGAAGTGCCCTCCTGTTGAAAAATTATAATTAAATAGTTGTTGAAAGATTAAGAAAATTGTTGCAAAATTTGTACTATTGTCTGAAAAACCATAAGAATACTGGAATTTTTCTATGGAATGCATAGTGGATGATCCATTTTGAGGAAAATGTGATTAACCCACTCAAATCAAGTTCATATGACACAGTATCACAACTCAAAAGTTTGTGCCGCTCCCCCCCCCCTCCCTCTTACCCCATCAAGTGAAGTCTCTACCACCATGCCTGATTGTAGAAATACAAAAGTTGGTAAAATAACAACAATTTACGTAGCAAATTTCAGTCTGCATAAACTCGGACCTCTTATTATGCAAGCAGTTACCCTATAATAATTTGAATATGTTAAATGAAAAACAGAAACCAATGACCTCCTCATAAAGACAGTTGTCTTTACCCCTGTAATGGTCTCTATGTAAATCATGAAAATCAGCCGTCCAAACCCCTCTGACCTTCCCCCAAACAATAACTTTAATTAAACAGGTGATCAAGAAGGAAAATAATTAAATGAGATTTGTCATAACTGACAAACCTGCTATGGAAATTAAAGATAAATATTGAAGGATTTTTTTTTAAATATTGTTTTGACCTCTAAGTGATGAATCTAGACATAAAGTTTTTTCTGTTGGGAGCGGGATGGGGGAGGGGTGTCGTGGAGGAACCTTTAAAGCTGCTATTTATATTTGGAGATAGCTCCTTTCTGACCAAGTGACTTTGAGATCCAAATCGGGGCCCCACGAACAAACACGCTACCTTATAATATTGTTTTGACCTCTAAGTGATGAATCTAGACGTAAAGTTTCTTCTGTTGGGAGCGGGATGGGGGAGGGGTGTCGTGGAGGAACCTTTAAAGCTGCTTTTTATATTTGGAGATAGCTCCTTTCTGACCAAGTGACTTTGAGATCCAAATTGGGGCCCCACGAACAAACACGCTACCTGAGACCGTTTTTGAAGTCTTCGTGAAAATGGTACATACATCTTTTATTGTCCCTCAAATTAATCTCACGCTGAATCCCATTTTGACGCTCAATACCATCCAACCACTCCCCCCACTGTTATCTGGTGTGTCAATACCCCTCATACCAAATGATCAGTATTATCTGAATGGTCTGTCTACCTATTTACTACAGTTTTAACATGTAGCAGCTAACCCTGGACAAATTAACCCATTATTGTGATTATCAAATAATAGTGTCAGGTTCTGTGGAAAGACAAAACAATAAACCAAGATATCAATACAAGGCTAATATATTGATCAGAAATATGAAACTATAATTAAAAACAAAATTGCATAACAGGACTTCCACATTGAAATAAAGACTTTGGGATGATGTGTTCACTTATGGCATGTTTTATTATAAATGAATGCCCATTAAATTATATCAAATCAAAATATTTTACCCAGATATTAAAATTAAAAATGTTGAATTAGTATTCAAATTGTCTATTAATATGCAATTAATATTCATAGGGTAACAAACTGTTGCAAAATTTTGGTTCCATTGTGATTTATCGAAGTTTCATTTCGGGTAAAAAACTCATTTCAAACCGAAAAATGTTCTTTGAAAAGTAAAGAAGCTACCGGATGTCGGTTACATTCAACTAATATTTCTGTGGGTCTAGGGATGTGCCGTTCGAAGACGATGCACGTAACACTCCTCTCGGAGATGAAACAATCGAAGCTGTTAGCGGAATGCATGAAACCCAACTCGACTGTACAGACCCCCCCCCCCCCCTTACAACAGGGAGTGAATGGCAGTAGGTGATGTGATGAATCGAAAAAGTCGCGATTTTGGCAAAAAATTGAGAAAATGATAAGGCTATACAAAGCCTTACAAAAGTTTCCACCAAATAAAAAACACATTTTTTCCTCCAATTTCTTCCAGGGTGCTTAAACGTATTCTTAAAGCCCAATTATCGATTTTCCACATATTTAAAGTGGACTTCCTCGGCATAATAAGCTTCATTTTCGTGTATTAATGTTACCCAAACAAAGGATCAAATTTCATACTAAAAATGGCATTTTCTTTCAAATGCGAACGAATGAGTACATAGTTATACCTGATATATGAAGAGTTAGAGCTCCCTACACTGCTCGCATCATTTTGTGTTGAATCGAAAAAGTCGCGACTTTGGCAAAATTTGGAAAAATGATAAGCATTTAGCCTTACAAAAATTTCCACCAAAAAACATTTTTCCCTCCAATTTCTGCGAGGGTGCTTAAACGGATCCTAAAAGTCCAATTTTCGATTATCCACATATTTAAAGTGGACTTCCTCGAAATATTAAGCTTCAATTTCGTGTATTAATGTTACCCAAACAAAGGATCAAATTTCGTACTAAAAATGGCATTTTCTTTCAATTGGGAACGAATGAGTACATAGTTATACCTGATATATGAAGAGAAGAGCTCTCTACACCGCTCGCATCGTTTTGGGATGAATCGAAAAAGTCGCGATTTTGCCCAAAATTTGGAAAAATTATAAGGCTATAGCCTTATAAAAAAAAAAAAAGTCGCACTTTTGGCCAAAAATTGGAAAAATTATAAGGCTATAGCCTTATAAAAAAAAATTAAAAAAACGTGATTTTGGCCAAAAATTGGAAAAATAATAAGGTTATAGTCTTACAAAAATTTCCAATAAAAAATCATTTTTTCCTCCATTTTCTGCCAGGGTGCTTGAACGGATTCTTAAAGCCCATTTATCGATTTCCACATATTTAAAGTGGACTTCCTCGGAATTTTAGGCTTCATTTTCGTGTATTAATGTTACCCAAACAAAGGATCAAATTTCGTACTAAAATGGCATTTTCTTTCAACTGGGAACGAATAAGAACATAATTATACCTGATATATGAAGAGAAGAGCTCTCGAAACCGCTCGCATCATTTCGGGAAGAATCGAAAAAGTCGCGATTTTGGTCAAAATTTGAAAAAAATGATAAGGCTATACAGCCTTATAACATATTCGACCAAATAATAATATTCTCCTATTTCGAAAAAGTCTACCTCTTACTACAGTTTTAACATGTAGCAGCTAATCCTTGACACATTAAATCAAGGGTTCCCTAACCGGGGTGCATGAATCCCCAGGGGTGCGTGAGTCCATCCCAGGGGGTTCGTGAGACGTTTCTGATAGTCAAAACTAGAGTACTTTTTGTTTGAACAAAATCTGATATATCATATAATTTAGCAATGTACAAAAAATGTATATATCAACAAACCCTTTTGGGTTTTTTTTTATTACAATATTACACTATGAACTTGATCTTTTACGAAGTACTGTTATGTGTATTATAGTATAATAATGACTCAGATCGTGTCTCGAAAATTTGGGGGATGGTGGACAACTCTGACATCCACAGGGGGTTCCTGGGGGTATAAAGTGAGGGGAAACCCTGCATTACACCATAATTGATTAATCAATAGTGTCAGCTTTTTTGAAAGTCAAAAGAAAACAATACACCAAGATATAAATACAAGACTAATATATTGATCAGAAATATGAACAGGTAATAACTATAAAATGTACGTAAATTTTTTTTTTGCATAGCATAACTTTCACATTTAAAATAAAAACTGATTTGGTAAAAAGTGTTGACTTATGGCATGGTTAATTATTAATGAATGCCCATTAAATTATATCAAATTAAAACTTGCTAAAAAATCACATTTTAATTTAAAAGAAGCACAAATGTTGGATACAGGAAGCCAAAGAAAGTTCATCACCAAACCATGCTTGACAGAGTAAAATATTTTACCCTGATTTTAATTTTCAAACTGTTCAATAGATATTAAAATTGTCTATTAATATTACATGTATGCAATTAAAATTCATCGGGTAACAAACTGTTGCAATAATTTAGCTCACTGGTGTTTTATCGAAGTTCCATTTCGGGTAACAAACTCATTTCAAACCACAAAATGTTATTTGAAAAGGTAGCTACCGGCTGTCGGTTACATTGAACTAATATTTTTGTGGGTCTAGGGATTTGCCATTCGAAGACGATGCATTTAACACTCCTCTCGGAGATGAAAATAATCGATTAGTTGATTGTTAGCTGATTGCATAAAACCCAGCTTTACTGGCCAGACCCTCACCCCCCCCCCTTACCCCAGGGAAATGTTCCACATATTTGATGTGGCGTTCCTCGGAATTTTATAACTTGGCCATTACTGATCCAGATTCTCTCAGTAAAGGAAGCCCAGGAGGCGGGCATCGGTAGCTACCATTAATACTACTGACAGCAGTGCATAACAAAACAACAGTCACAAATAAGGAATGTACCTGCATTTGAGCAAAATTGTGTTTGCACCTAATTTTCAGTGCTTTCAAGGGGGGGGGGGGCCTGCCGAAATTTTTAATTTTCAAAAAATGCTTAGAGTCAAAAATTTTAAATTTGTGACATCAGACCTCTTACGTTAAATCTCTTACGTTAAATCTTCTTACGTTAAATTGTTACCTCTTACGTTCAATCTTAACGATTAGGAAAAATAAATAATTCCAATCTGATGATATGATCATTGAAACATTTGCAATAGCCATACGTCATAGGTTTGCCCTGATGGTTTGAAACAACATGCATATTCAAATCCACCACAAAAGGTTAAAAACTGTCAAACATATTAGATAGTTCTCACCTATACATATTGGATGAGATTGGAACTATAATAATGAAAAACTTAATAATAAATAATAAACTAAATAATATGGCTTATGATTAAATATGCATATTTGAGTAATTTAGCCTTTCTTCCTCATGTTAATTACTTGTGTTTCTTCATTCTCATTACTCTGGCTCCTAATTTTTTATTCTGTTTTAATGGATGCTGAGGTTCTAACTGTTTTGGCATTGAAGCCACCATACAACTGATATTAAGTGTGAAATGATGATAGGGAAGGGGAAGAGGGTCTATGATTCCAGGGTAGTAGATGGAGTGATAGTGAGAGATTGAGTTGGTGATAAAGATGGTGAACTTATAAAACAATTAGGTTGAAATAATGAACTAGAGAAAACCTTTGTTTTAAATCGCCATCTAGACAAGCACCTTCAAAGTGAGTGCAGAGTTGGGAGGTAGTGTTTACGTTGAACACAGAGGTTATATTCATGGATGTGATATGAACATTGTGAAGGAAATGGAAATGAGAAGGGATATGGCCAAGATTGAACACCAGCAGATGGTTTGTGCTGTCCAGTAGGGGGTAGGAAGGGTCAAGGA
>JAIPMN010037161.1:4296-16536 GCA_020650975.1 Apostichopus californicus
GGGGCGGGAGGGGGGGAGGAGAGGATTAAACCAAACAGTGGGTGATTTTGAGGAAAGTAGCTTGATATCAGCGAACAGACCTTAATATTACCTCAAATCATTCCAACAACAAAAAATGAACCCTCTATGCTTTTCATACCACAAATTTTCAACAACAGGCACTTTTTAACTATAACTATATATTTTTTAAATTTCCAACACTATTTACAAAGCACTATTTACACACATTAGGCACTTTTTGCATAGCCAAAGATCCCTTCTTAATTACAAAAATAACAAAAAGGCACTATTTAATTACACAATGTAGAAAGGGTACTACTTTTCTATAACAACAAGGGGTAACTTCAACATTTATGAAAAGGAGCAGTTTTCAGTTTTCACAAAAGTTGCAAGGCATGTGCCACCTCCAAACCCCCTGGCTCCCCCTTCCCAAATTAAGTCAATTGATATTATCAAAAACCCACTCAATGTTCTACTTAATTGCATTTTACTTGGGGTATATGTCAGGATATTGTTTCTCAAAATTAGCTAAATAGCTTAGATAGATTTTCATTAGGTTAATGTATTTTCTCAATTCAATTCTTTACACAAATAGCATTTGACCAATTACCACAAATTCAATGGAAATATTAGAACACCTGAAATAATGAAAGGAGCACAAAGTTAATATCACTCACCATGGAATTCACTCAGTTTGTTCTCTAGTACATAGAATTCATGGAACATCCTGTTGAAAGAGACAAGACCAAGAGGATAAAGAACTTGTCGGATTTGAAGTGTTCAACATCATTCAATGCTGTAAACAACCACCTAGCTTCAACTTCAGCCCTGATTGTTGTTCTTCATTTCACACTTCACAACAGATTCGCTATTCCTAACGAGCTGTACAAGAAACCCTACAGCCCTGCTTCCCAAACAATCCCCTCTGAGGCCACAATGTGATTGTCATTGGCTAGTCGTGACCCTAAATATCTCCCCATATGTACTCCCTGGTTTATTTTGATGGGTAAACTGCACATTGACCACCCATTTGATCGTACATTGACTAAAAGTCAGTTAAGTCACAAAAGTACATACACATAATTCAATATTCGAGAAACAAATCACCACGCTGCAGGGAGGAAGATTACTGTCAGATTCCAGTGGAAAACTATGACTACCCATTAAACTATATACCCCATCCTGCTACCCAGGTCCCCCACCGTAAATGTTTGGTAATCCATATTAGTGCTTTGACCCATAATTTGGGGAGAGTGGCTTTACAGAAGCTAGGATGGATTCTTGAATCTGAAAAGGGCTTTTAGTTATCAGTTAATGATAACAAAAGTGTTCACGAAGTATTCACGTCTGCTTTGAAAACTCAACATGCTTGCTTCAGGTTTCAAACCTCTGCTGTGTCTAAATTATGAATTACATGAACATATGGAATCACATTGGGCCACACTGGTACATATAGCTATGGGTACATATAGTACAGGGAAGACTGATAATGTAGTAATGGGGTTATTTCACTCCAGATAGGCAAGAAAAGTCTATGGCAAGGGGATATTATATAACAGATTGTTTGTGTTGCTTTCAAAGGTGAACACAAGCAACTTTTTGATACACAAATCATTTCTTTTTCTATAACACCGACTGGTATAACACTGACTGGTTTAACACTGACTGCTTTACCAATGACTCCTTTAACACTGAATCCTTTAACACTGAATCCTTTAACACTGATTGCTTTAAAACTGGCTCCTTTTCCAATGACTCCTTTTACACTGACTGCTTTAACACTAGATGCCTTAACACTGATTGCTTATAACACTAACTGCTTTAACACTGACTACTTTAACACTGCTTATAACACTGATTGCTTATAACACATTGCTTAGAAACTTCATCGTAAGTTTAATGTAACGGTTTCTCTTTCTTTACCTTTCCACCTCCCATTCACTCCTCTCTCCAGAGTTGGTATTGATGTCGATCCTCTTGATGTGTATTCGGAAGATGAAGAGCTCTCGCCCCGCCTCTTGTCTGCTCTCCACCCTCGGGATGCTGATCCTCCACGCCGAGAGATCGTGCTGAGGTGACGACATGCCACTTTCGTCGTCCTCCAGCTCGCTTTCAGCCTCCGACTGTAAGAGACAGGAGTTTCTTTCAATAAAATAGTACGATGTTTTGTGGAATTATATTATAAAGTCATCATTGCTGTTGCAGGTTCCATCCCATGTGGTCTACTACGCACTCTCTCCAATCAAATCATTTTGGGGAAAATATATAAAACAATGCATTATTTTTCTGTTACAATCTATACAGTCATAGTATAGTGTCAAAGGGTATGGTGTTACAATGTTAAAACAGTGTCACAGAGAGTAGTGTCACAGTATGACGCATCACACTGGAAAAGTACCACAGAGTAAAAATGAGACCGTGTTAAGTATCACAGTGTATAGCGTATAGTGTCAAATCGTAAAGTATCACAGTGTACCGATAGGGTCAAAGCATAACATGTACAGTGTCACAGTCTATATAGGATCACAATGTCAAGTGTCACACTATCACGTTGCAAAGAGTTTAATGGTACATAGCCATGACAAACAATGCTAACCTCTGTTTCATAACATTGACAACAAAATACTGAATTTGTTATGTAGAACCCTAAGATGATATTATAGTAGAATGTTCTGTAGTTATATATATGTAAGTTTGTGCTGGAGTAGACCCTCCGGATAGTGTGATGACTCATTCAGTGGAGGTCTATATATAGCTTACATTTGACTGTGGAGCACTTTCAGAATCCAAGTAACCAAAGGGGTAACCAGGAACTTCATCAACTGCATACAGAAGAGAAGATATAGTCAGATATCATAGTCTGTGACACCATGCAAAGAAAGCAAGGAATATTATAAAAAGATGTGTTTGTTGACTCATTGGCAATTAGTAACTTTCATTCAATTTACCACATCTAAATGTACCTTAACCCACCAAGTATTAGAAGGCAATGCCCCAAAGTTTGAAATAGGTGATCAAAGACCAGTTTGTAATGATGAAATTAGTTAGGAGAAGAGTTGATACAAAATAAGAAACACTTTCTTGGTAGTAGCATCAGGTGTGTAGTTAAGATTCAAGCCAGTAAGTCACATATAAAGTAGAAACTCTCCCAGCTTTACATATGCTTGGTTCTATACTTGTGTACTTAAGTTTACTTGCTTGAATCCTGAGTACACACTTGAGGCTATAGCAGCAAGACTAAGCACAGCTGTAAGAGTTTCTACTTACTCGCTTGAGACTTGAAAACACCTCTTATTCTAGAGCTCAGTTTATGCATGGCTGCAAGAGTGTCTGGTTTCTTGAACGGTATCCTGTAAATTTAAAAATAAAAAAATTAACCAATTATGTTATGTAAAAGGTACAGTTTAATTATGGTGATTGTCACACTGAAACCCCCTCACCCCCCCCCCCAACACCCACCTCTCTCCAATTCCACTCCCTAAAAAAAATATTACTGAACTATTGCTTACACATGGATTTTTTTCCATGTTATACAAATGACAGGCATTCTTTGTCAAAATATTTATTTTAAATTTCAGCTAAAACTTGACATTGGTTCCTGTTTGAGTGCCTCTCAATCATGGTTACACCCAACTTGAATTAATGCCCAATACCCCTTCATATCCCTCCCACCCCCTTCCTCCCCCCCCCCACCAGCTTTTTCTCAAACCATCATCCCATTCCACACACACCATCACAATAACAGTGATAGTATTTCATGCCCACCACTGGTTTGGTAGAATGTATGAGAGAAACTATGACAAATCTCTAATGTAAAAGAACAGGGACAGAAGAATTCTCTAGACATGGATCAACTTTGTGATATTTCAAAACAGATTTGGCAGAATTTTAGCTGAAATATGAAAAAAAAACTAGATGAGTAAACGGAGAAGAGTAAACAATATAATAAAGGAAATGGATTATTAAAAAAAATGATACGTGAGTATATACCAAAGGTGTCATGCACCAATTATCG
The DNA here is from genome assembly GCA_020650975.1 of Apostichopus californicus. NCBI lineage: Eukaryota > Metazoa > Echinodermata > Holothuroidea > Aspidochirotida > Stichopodidae > Apostichopus > Apostichopus californicus. Next base: position 8,312 of record JAIPMN010037161.1, read on the forward strand.
GTATGTGATGTCTCTTCCTTGATGACAATATGTAGCAGAAGTTTGGAAATATCGAAACAAACGAAACCCGGACAAAAACTCAGTCGGTGGTTATGAGAAGCAAAAATGGCATCCCCTTTGCAGATAGGAAGAATTCCAATACAATGAGAATGTACGAAACAGTGAGGAAAGAAATCTTGAGATGGTGTGAAGAATCTCGTTACAGGTGAATTTGTAATTTTTTAATAAAGAACTATGAAATGAAATGATGGACTACAGGAGGCCGTGAAAGAAGAGATTGAATGATTCAAATAATGATGTGACTACGAAAATAACATGGAATACACAAAACAACAAAATATATGTGAAAGTGAAAAGTAGAAACAGTGAAGAGTATAAAATAAAATTCAGAGGCAACATCACACCAAACAGATATACAGAGAGAGAGAGATAGTCCTTCCTGTACCAAGGTATGTTAAAATCAGTCTTATAGCTTGTGCATAAAGTTAAAGATAAAAATAAAGTTAAAGATAAAGTGGATAAAGTGGATAAAGTAGCTAATTGCTTCCTCAATTGCATATTTCACATCAAATTCTATTTACATTTTTTCTTCTTTAAAAGAATTTTCCTTCCATCAAACTAAACCCTAAATATAACCCCTAACTTCACCCCTGCCCTCCCTTCTATGAAACAGATTTTATAACTGCATCAATTCATTGCAAACTTAGTCTTTTTAGATTTCTACTGAGGAAAACTCTTCTCACTTTCAGTCCCAACTCCCAGTATGCAATTCCACCCAGCTGGCCATGTTACTTGTATGGCAAGCTGACATGCCCCAGATCAAAATTTTTGCAATTTCGGACACTTGCTAGAAAAAAGTTGCAAGCGCTCAAAACAATCTACTGGCTAACTTCAGATTCACACTGGCAATTTATGAATTACAGCATATGATGAAAACTGTATTTGCTTATAGGAGAAGCTCATTAATAATTGCTGAAAATAATTAATAAACAAAGGGCCTTGTAAGCTATGGATATCATGCCATGTTTTGACTAATGAGTGATAACCGACCTAATCATGTTCTTAATGTCAAAAAAGAAAAAAATTCAAGTGTTTTGCTTTTGTACTGGCTAACAGCAAAATCTATTGGCATTTAGCCAGAAAATTGCCTGAATTTCTAGGCCTAAAGCCTTACACCAAGCTTCACTAAAAAGTTGTATTAAACTGCTTTTAATGTCAGTAAATATGAAACACAAGAGTAACAAATGTGACACAATAAATTAACACTGTGAAAACAGCGATTCTGAACAAGGGCCACAAATGACAATTTATCAGTTTCTATTCAGTAAACAAAAACATTGAAAGAAAAAAGCCAGTGAATAATAATAATTATAAAGAAGCCAACAGACCATGTAGAATAGAAAATTTTGTCATTACAAAGATCACACCAAGTCTAGACACTAAACAGAGGTGGAACGACATTTACACGGAGAGGTGTCTTGTACAAACCGTATACTGGGGAAAATAGAAGGTGTTTCATTTGGAGGAAACACAAAATCCTCTCCTTCATCGGAGGAGCTAAATGGGTAGGCAGTAACGAGAAAGTAAAATAGAATCGGTGATAATTGCTGAAATGTTTCATCAATTTCTTTCCCATATTTCACCCAGAGGTGTAAAATATTTCCCAGGGCCACAGATGACTAGAAATGGTCGCTTAAAGTCGTTCCCTGGTAAAATACTTATTACTGAAGCAATTGGTTATTTAAAATGCAGATTTTGCACTGCGGGTGAGAATGGTTTATGACTAAAACTTTGGTAAGTAGAAGTTGATCACGATGCATTCTACTAAGTTTCACTTGTCCTGTTTCATCACGAGTTATCCTAAAAAAAATTGTAAATGTCTCGATGTTTACCTCTGATCAGTACTGATATGAACACATGACTGGGGGGGGGGTGACAAACCATTTATAATCAGATGGAATCATTCATTATACGCCCTTGGTTAATTTATTTTTCGTTAAGAAAGGAAACACCAATAGTAGTGAAGCAAGAATCCGTATGTCAGACCTCATACCTAACATGATCGTCCCAACACCCTAACCCCATCCCCTTCAACAACTGTCAAATAAGACTGTTGATGGCACTATAAACACAGTTGCACCTAATTCTTAGTTTTTTATTACTTGGCATTTCTTCACCTCTTTTTGCAAAAGCTGTTCTTCCACTTTGAAGTACACCCAGAAAAAATGATGATTTCAACAAACATTCCTTTGTTGCATTTAAAGTTGACAAATTCGGTCTTAATTTACATTTAATTTATTAATAATTAGTAAACGACTTTGCAGTCAAATTTCGAAAACATTATTAGTTTTCTCTTTTTTGGCCTTTAAACTAACCTGGTGTAGACGGGTACTTTGGGTTCTGGTCGACTCCCGCAGTGAATTGTGAAAAACTGCAAAACAAGATGGAAGACAAAAGAAATGAGTATGACTGACTAGCTTCTGAAGAATTCGGACAAGGACAGAGAAAGGTGAGCATTGTTAAGGCTCGGTGGCAAGCATTGTTAAGGCTCGGTGGCAAGCATTGTTAAGGCTCGGTGGCAAGCAATGTTAAGGCAAGGTGTACTTGCCAGATCATTCAAGTCCTGGACATATCATTGCTTGGGCAAAACACTTCATCTCACCCAGGTGTATATTAATGGTAACTTGTAAATATAGCAGCACAGTGAGCCGGATTGTGGCTGCATGCTACAGGGAATTCCCACCGAGATTGTTATCCATGTGGTTTTCTGTTACACCATAGGAAAGACTGGTTGAATTATACACACTTGGGAGTGTGGGTGTAAATAAGTTACCAATGACCAGGGGTCAATGGTTGGGATGTTATTTGAGAGGGTCTTGGCCTTGATAAAAGAAATATACACCTTTGTAACTTTTAACCTGCAACTGAAGGGGACTTCTGAAAATCCATTAGCCTAAATATATAAATATAGATAAATCTATTAGCCTACACAAGAGAGGTTCTCTAATGATCTACTAATTTATTACAGAGTGTGAAACACATAATTTACTAAATCCTTAGAAGATGTAAGAATAGGGTAAAAGAGAGATTACTCAGATTGGTTCATTGTCGGAGGTCTGGTGTCAATTCATTAACAAGCAACAAAGAAAAAAAAACACTTTAATATTAGTACAGAAACCAAATACATGACAATTGAATGTTTTAACAAAGCCTCATAAGTTCTATACACCATGTTCATTTAAAAAAAAACAACCTATAAACCAACAACATTTTCTGCAGTACCATAAATACATATAAAAGTAAGTCTGTAATTATTTGCTCTACACATACCTCATCGCTATGATGGAACATTGGACAGAAGGTGTTCTCAAGTAAGCTGAATGCATGCTCATATGCTCTGTATAAAAGATGTAAAATTAGTTAAACAATTGTTAAAAAAACACAATGGGGAAAAAGAATACAGAAAACATTTCAATGATGAATGCAATCCATTTTGTGCTTGCACCAATGTCACATTGTGTTTGTAACTAAATTCAGCGAAGTCCAGTCCCTTGCCTGACTCAAATCTTTAAAGGAGAATTCCAGTGGCAGACAATCTTATATCTTTTCTTAAAAAATTTCCACACTGTTGGTTAGTTAAAACACCATCTCTCTCTTTCCTAAATATTCCTAAATCAAGGTATGTTTGACTGAATTCCACCTATTTTGACTGGTTAAACCCTCAATTCCTACTTTGAAATGGATCACTGGGAATGGTCCATGATGTCATCATGTTGTTCAATAGCTTTGGTTTAATAAATTCCTATGATAATCTTCTTGTTGATTATCTTTCAAAACTTATACATTTGGAATGTTTGCTTAGCTGTCAATGTTCTCTGTAATTAGCATTTCATCAAAATGCAATTTTGTGGTAAAAATATTATTTTCTTCTGTGAATAAGGAAGTTAAAAATTACAAAGGAAAGTAAGGACAATTTCAGTTAAATTGCAATGACGGCATCATTCACTATGTTCTTGCAGATGCGTTAACGAAATATCACCAAATCTGTAACTGCATATCATCACAATACAAAATGCTATTAAGGGAATGTGGAATCTCGTGGAAAATATCCAGCATTTTCGTTATCAGCCACCGATTACTTCAGTGCACACACAAATGACATAAAAGCTTGGGGACATAGCATCCATTATTAAAGAACCAACGGAAACAGAAAAGAAACATCCCTGAAGTTAATTCCTTAATATTTATAGTTATAGTACAAATTTATGACAACAAAGTTATCCATCAGCTCCTGTATCTATTGCTTAGAGGGCATATGAGCAGTATGTTAACTTCCAAGTCGGGGTTATCTATAAGACAAAGGGTTTGTTCTCACCTAAACAGTGCGGAGGATGTCCTCAACCTTGACACTTCCTGAAAGTTTCCTTCTGCAACTGTAAAACAGGTGGAAAAAGGGGGATAGTTTGAAGTATGAAAAGGACCAGGAGATGGGTGGTGGGTACAAAGCAGCATGAATTTGTGGGATGTGGTGGGATAATCTCTCTGTAACAGAGCTGACTTTTCAATTGGTTAGATGTGACCCACAAATTTCCAAGGCCAAAAATCACCCATTATATAACTTTGTTGTTAATGCCTATAACGATGTCTGGCACTCCGAGTGGGGTGGGGGAAGCACCCCAGGCTAAGAAACATTGCAATGTAGTCATTTATCTAAAGTCACTCATGATAATTAGAAAAGCTCTACGGGTGCTTTTGAGTTGCAATGAACAAACCATAAAACCCAAGAGACGTTTGAAGAATTTAAAGTACTGGGCACAATTATGAAGGATTGGATTTCAGGTCCAGATAATAGAGTAAACAGATAATAGATGTCTAGATAACACAGGGTTTACCGTACTTTAGAATAATCTGTCAATTTCAATAGAATTCTGACTTACTGTCTTTAACCTCTGCGATTATATCGTCATCAAACTGGATCCTGTCAACAGCGTTAGCTGCAAAGTATAGTCGGTATAATTCCTTGGCCTCGCTGTGGAGCTTCATCTTGGAGGCGTCCGTCAGTTCGGGTATCAAACTTCTCTTGTTGAAATCCTCTGTTGATCAATTTCAAAGTGAATCATGTCTTTGTGTCGTAGAAATATAATGCTTTTCGCAAGGCCTAGTTACTTTACCCTATTAAACTGAACCATTTTTAAATATTTATATGCTTTACGACTTCACCACTTGGACATAGTAAATATTTTTAATTTAAAGTTGATATTAATGTTAATCTATTTTTATATGTATTATATAACAGTATTTGGAAGAAAAGGTATATTATTATGGTAGGGTAGCTTTGCTCGTCTTCCAACTTTGTGTACTGTGTTAGAATACACATGTAGCTGCAGTGCTGCACGGAGGTAGACACTGCAGTTGCTGTGTTTGTAAGTCAAAGTGTAACCCATTTAATCTATCGAAACTTTAAATCTACAAAGCCTTAACGAACACAGACAAACTTGCCAAAGTCAAGGAAACATCAATTTTGTCATTTTAAACACTTTCGTGAATTATTTAACCCATTTACAGAAATTATGCAATAAAGTTCAACACATGCACAAAGTTAGGGAAATTTGTCCTTGCTTCGAGCAGTTTGACTCCCGACTTTTACAAGAATAATTCTTTCTATATCACTGGCGAAAACTGATCGAACCATAAGTGAAACCACGTGGTAAGAGAATAGAACTAAACCACAGAGCAAAACCAGTGAGGTAGTCATTACCGTAGTCCTTTAGTATCGCAAAGTTACCGTACACCATGCTACTTCACTCACCGACGGTAAGACAGAACTGAAGAATATTAAGCGAGCCCTCCTTTCTCATAAACTGAATGAAGGGGAACAGTAAATCTCTGTTGTTCATGATTTCCTCTGCTTTAAAGTGCAGGGCCTGAGAGCAAGAAATTACAGAGAACAATCACAATTCATGGCAATTAATTAATTAATTCACAAATCGTCACAAATTTAAATAAATTAATATGTATTTATAGATTTCACTGTTTAGCTTCCACAAAAAATATTTAAAAACAAACAACTCCACATTTAAATATGTCAAACATCTAAGGAGCAATGTAAAGTGGCAACGTTAACGTTAATAATCTCCAAATATTGGCCTTTTTAGTGTAAAGGAAAGTACAGTTTTATAATCTTAAAGGTAACTTCCAAAATTTGAAAGAAACAATAATGAAATAATTTATGATAACAATAAAACTTTCTTGATTAGCCCGTCACATTGGTATTAAATGCTCACCCTTTCTCTGTCAAAACAGGGAAAAAAGCATAAAATAAAGCATTAAATAAAGAAAGAATGTTTTACTACCTGTTACACATAATTGTATAAAATGTTGAGGGAAGAACAAAGGTAATTTTATATCATATTTCCTTAACATCTTGGAAGAAGATTTCCTTTGAAGAATCTAATAATATTGAGCTCAACCTCTCTGGTGGAAACCATTTTTGAAAGATTTCCCTTGAAGAATCCAATAATATTGACGTCACACTCTCTCTCGTGGAAACCAATTTTGGAAGATTTCCTTTGAAGATTCTAATAATGTTAAGCTCACACTTTCTCTGGTGGAAACGTTTGCATCACAGAAACTCTGAAGCATAGAGACTTGTTTTGTGGGTGGTTCGGTAGAAGGGACCATCTGTGGGTGAAGAAAAAAAAGACACTGAACTAGTACATCAGTAATGAAAGATTCAACCAACAGAAAAGTTTTGCATCTATAATTTGATCAATTAATATTACATAAAATATGATTATGCATTGTTTACTGGACTTTTTTCTTGTTTTGAATATTGTAGATAAATTACACTTTCATAACAGTTTTAATATCAGCAATTTTTAGCCAAGAAGATCATAATAGCTCCCAGCTTGGTACTTTGAGTTTTACAAAAAACAAATAAACAAATAAAACAGTGAAATAGCGACCAGTACAGAATGTTAACCCAAAGCACTGCTGAGATATATAATCAATAAAACTCACTGCTTCGGGGTCAAAGAAAAGATACAGCAACAAGTTCACAACATCCTGAAGAAAAGGGAATAAAAAAGATAACTTTTAATGTGTATTCACTCATCCCTTGGAAGCATAAGAGCATAAATGTTACAAGTTACTTATTTGTTTAAACATTAATGCGGCTTGCTCTTGCTAACTGCTTTAGAGTTACATGTGAATATTTCAATGCACCCATTAGTCATTGCTTTTCATCTTACATGTAAAGTAATAATTTCAACATGGAGCACCTGAAGATTTTTTTTTTGTGTAACATTTCAGACCTGGTATCAAGCATCGTCATCCGTGGAAACAGTTGCTCTGTTAAACATGATCACAGTTTAGTATAACACCCTTGCAAACCAGGAAGCTGTGGCATAAACGTTCTGGTATATATTTCAGTCCACAAACATAGAGAATAGAAAACTTTAATGATTCCATTACTATCATTGATTTGTCATACTTTTATTTTCTCAGGATATGTTTTTTTTTGTAATTTTAAATGCAGATTTTTTTTTTTATTTTTTTTTTTTTGGCTGCAAGCTCTGTGATCATTTTGATTATTAATAAGTGATGTAACTTTTAGCTCTAAAGTGAGGGAAAAATGTAAAAAATATTTGAGCAAATAAATTTGCACTATCCATTTATGAATGTAGGTCCTAGTCCTCCCAAAAAGTTATCATCTCTAATCTTCTGACCACAGGGTTCTGACCTGACAGGTTTGACTGGACATACCTCATATTTTCATTCTGTTTCTTTCCCCTTTTTCTCACAACAATATGATATATGGCATCACTCTTTCTTTAGAATTTTGAAACTGTATGTGAACTAGATCAGGAAACATCTATTGCAGCCATGCAAATATTTAAATGGATTGATGAATATTAAGGTGGCGACGGGGATGGGATTCGAACCCACACCTCTGCTCAATATTTCATTACATTAACTTTGTTGGTTTTTCTCTTGCTACATTTTCTTGCAGCTGGTTTTGTTAGAATATTCCTGGACTTTTGGATAATTCAATGAAAAAGATTGCCATAAGGAAGTCCTGTTGATATGCTACTTCCACACAAGTACAGTAACACTTTTACATTGAAACATTTAACACTTACAGGATCAGAAACGACATCCATAGCCGGAAGGAACACTTTACAGGCAATTATCTCCCTTAGAAAAACTTTGGAACCGCTGCAAAA
>JAIPMN010037170.1:0-14707 GCA_020650975.1 Apostichopus californicus
AATCGGTCAGTGACTAACGGTTAGATTACCAGTCAGTCTGTCAGTGACTAACGGTTAGATTACCAGTCAGTCGGTGAGTGACTAACAGTTAGATTACCAGTCAGTCGGTCAGTGACTAACGGTTAGATTATCAGTCAGTCGGTCAGTGACTAACGGTTAGATTACCAGTCAGTCGGTCAGTGACTAACGGTTAGATTACAAGTCATCGTCAGTATTTCATTGGAAAACCATAGGAAACTATGCAATGTTTTGATGTTACTTCATAAGTACAGTAGGCTACAAGTATCCCTATATCGAAACATGTGATGACATGATAGTAAAGTAACATCAAATGGCCTAAAGGATTTCACTCATTTATTTTCTTGCTAAAAAGAAGTAAACTGTGACAGTAATCTAGTTTCCACTGTCACTTTACTAAATTACAGCACACGTCGCTAACTGTACAGGCTTATTGCAGCAGTTCAATCATATATGCTGATAATCATCAGTAAATATTTCTTTATTTTTTACTAACATATCATGTGCTTATGTTCATAATGTCTACAGGTAGAGTAATGGAAGAGTTTACACTTATTTCTACAAATGAAAAGGGAAAACCATAGGGCCTTTTGCCAATAAATAGCTTGAACTTCTACACCTGCTCTCAAATTGGTTTTATTCTATAGTTTTGGCGACGTGGTGAAGGTTTTCTTCTCCTGTGCAACATATGGATTGGTAAAAATTTAGGTCAATATTCGAATCTTTGAAACCTATTCTGATCTCTCCAAATGCCCTACACAATTAGTGATTATCTCTTTTATTAGTTTAAATGCATCTAATTGACAATACCTATTTTCCAGAAATGAAGTTTCATGCTTGGCAAAAATCAGAGACAATTGTTTTCATTGATGAAATACTGTATACACAATATCAAATAAAGAAAGAAGGTAAGAAGATATGTTTAGGTGAAGAAAAGAAACAGAATTCTTTAAAAACTGCCTTTAAGCGAATACAGAACGGAATTGATTGTTTTTTGTGTGTACCGTTCTTCCAGTAAGAACACAAACTTATTAAAACAAATTGACAAACAAAAAGTTGTAGCATCGTGTGTCTTTCCGTCTAGCGTAGAATTTGAAAAATGAAATATTTTTGCCCCCAAAAAAATCCGTGATGTACATTGTCTACTCCTTAAAATTATCCAGCAGAGCTAAAATCCTAGATATGAAATATTCTGAAAAGAAGAGAAATGACTACAGATTATTAGCAAATAAAGAAGGAAATGAAAGCTCACCATGTAGGATGTCGCAGATATTGACACTAAACAAAATGGCGGAAGCCGTCTCAATGATCATTCAAGTGCAAAAAAAAAAGCCAAATAGTGCACAGAGTCGTATACAGTGATTCTTATACGTAATGATACCAACAAAATTGCAAGGCTCATGAAAAGGTTAAACCATGGAGCTGTTTATAGCTCCATGGTTAAACAAACATTTGGAACTCTCATAAAAGGCATGTGTGAAACTTGTGTCCTTCATTTGTCGATAAAATTACAACGAACCATGCAATTGGAATAACAATCATTACAGGTTTCTGTTATTCTTCATCATGGGAGTTATAGGTATATCTACCAGAGAAAAGATATTCTGAAACAAATATAAAAGTACCAAAATACCTACCAGACATTGTATGTATGTATTTTAGATCCTCCTGCAAGCAGGAACTCGCGAAGAAGCCATCCTTGGCTTATCAAAGCCGCAAGCAGACCGAAGTCAGTCTCTTACATTCATATTTAACGTTCATGACGATGAATTGTCAATTTTCAACAACTCTGTAACTGGACGACATATACATTAATCTTGGAGTGACTCAAACTCGGGACCTGATGATTGAACGGCACCGGCGTTAACCACTGAGCTAACACTCCTTGTATCACTCATTGTAACTTTAACTTATCAGATAGGAACGTTACGAGGCATGTCTTTATAATATGTACTAAACAGTGTTTGAAAGAGTCTATGCGACTTTTCTCTTTCTGCATTTATCCCGAAATTTTCAAACAATATTTCTTTCCCAGGTAAAAATTCCACTTCAACTGGGTTTATACACCCGTCGAAATTGGGTATCTGGAAATGAGTTCCAATTGGCTTTTCCAACAGGGGTCCATCTTGGTTTTTCAACTGGGTTCCAAATGGAGTTTTTTAACTAGGTTTTCTGACTGAGTTAAAATGAATACATATCTTTCGTCTTATAATTGCAATATAAAAGTGTATTAACCCTTCCACCTGTCAGGTTCAAACTGTTAATTCTTTTATACACTGTTTGACTGAAGAATACCCGGCGTCGTGTTCATAGATCAGTATTTATAAAGGTTTCAAGTATTCTGAGACTGAAAACCGCAGTGTTTATTTATTTTCGCAATGTATTCACAAAGCCAACAGTTTCCTTCATCTAAGCCTGTAATACGGAAGAAAATCTACATAGATTTATTCTTCAGTTGCGTTGGATCAGTAGATGCCCTCTTTATTTCTTTATCTTTTGGTTACCGATTATCATTGTGAATAAAATTGCAAACTTGACAAAATTACTTTATATACTGCTATCTTACACAACATGCGTGAAGCATGACAGTTTGAACAGATGGCGGCAAATAACAAACATGGGGGAAGGAGAAAAGAACAGCTCCACTATACCTAAATCCAGATCTAACCCATACCATGATACCAGTACAAACCGTAGTATAGCGTACCTGACACCTCTAACACCATGGTTCTAACGGTATCACGGTATCACGGTGTGTGTGATCAGTGCGCATATGAATTTACTGTATAAAATTAATATATTGTATAATGAATGTAATCCTCCCCACAGACGAGACTATTTCATCCCTTTGCGCAGTCCCTGTGTTCGATGAAAATATCAATGAGAGACTAAAAGTCATGATAGATCTAAGTTACTTCACAGGCAGCCATCAAACGTCACCCTGTTCCTCCCAACTCCATAAACTACCCACATTGCTCAGTCTATACCCCTACATGAGAATTTTCTAGAATTTTAGAATGCGATACAGATCAAAAGATCCCCAGGATCAAAGACCCCTCTGTCTGTCTGCGTCAAATGTTCCCATCTGCTGAGACCTTGATCCGCTGTGAAAGCATTCCTTAGAATGGTAGAATGTGTGACAGATCTGATCACCAAACGGACCCGTTTGCATCATATGCTACTCTTTATGCAGACCTTGATCCCCTGCAGGTGAATACTTTAAAATGTTGATAGATCCTACTACCAAATGGTCCCCTGCATCAAAAGACCCAACAATATTTTCTCTTTGTCAAGTCAGTTCTTGGAAATATAGGATTGTCGATTAAATTCGGTAAATCAACATAGATGAGACAATCATGTTGGGTAAACAATAACATGTGGAAGCCTCGCAAAGTTCACGAGAAGAGGGTCAACTACTCGCTTCTTCCCAACGTTCGTGTATATTTCCTATACAATTACCCATAATTAACCTTCATTAACTAAGCGTGTAGGTGTACCCAACCTTACATATCAGTTGCAGAAAAGTGATTATAAATCATTGATATATGGTAATGTTGAAGTTATGCGCCCTTTTCCAAAGATATATCGTATTTACAATAGGGAGCTGACACAAATTGAATCTCGTCCGTTTTGGTTGACTTTTTTCTCCTTTTCGGGGGGGGGGTCCGTTGTTGACAAATATAGGACCCTAGGAATATTAAGTTTGGTTATATCGCCATGGTAACTGAAGTGTGTATTTTTTTAATTGTTTATTATTCATTCCTGAACTGTATTTTAAAAAAAACGAATATCTTACCCCAGATAAACCTTCCAGGTATGGACTACAAGTTTCCAGGTATATTGAATGACGACATCTACCAAATATGGAGTTGTGTCTCGCAAATAAACACCTTTTTTTCAAAGTCATTTAAGTGTCAAAAATATAATTGGATTGAACAGCAGAATTCAGTTTCAGAATAATGAACTTTACAATGAGGGCAATCGTAAATTTACCTCAGCAAAAACCAGTTCACTCTTTCTTCCATTCATTCTTTTTTTCTTTGATAACTCGGTCTGTAAAAAAAAAGAAACCGCGCGAAAACAACAAACACACCTGTAACCTTTTCATTTACACGGAGTGTCATAAGAGATGTTTGCAGGTCGCATATGCAAAGTAGGCCTATATTATGAATGTGCGATCAGCTGCAGCCTATCCACATCACTTACCGTCCATATAAAGTGACTTCAACCGTAAGAGAGTAAACTTGTTCACGGTTTATTTATTTCAAAGTTAACCAAACGATTCCTCATTCTGGGTTGAAAAACGCTCGCAACAACATCAAATCAAACATTACCACCGATATTGCCCATACTCGCAGAAGATCACCGGCGTACCATTCCTTCTATATTCTCTCCGATGTTCACGGATATTCGCCGACAATTACCGAGACTCGTCGAAACTCGCATGCTCTCGCCGGTAATCGCTGATACTCATCGACATTCAACGATACTCGCCGATTATTACCCATATTTATCGATTGCTATCCTCTCCGGACTTCGAGAATATTCGACGGCGATTGCTGATACTCACATATACGTGGTGATACTTACCTATACTCGCTAGTACTCTTCGACACTCGCCGATACTTGCAAACAATTGTCGCTGCATTAAACAACGAGCCGCAGGTAAGCTTTGAAGTGTTATCACTTTGAGAATTGCGTTGATTTGGCTTGCAACGTAAGAAATGTCTCCCGGCAATTATTTACCTCAAATGATATCTATGTTGGTAATTTGTTGATTTCATAAACTAGGAATTCACTAAATAAAGAACCAAACGGTTGAAATCTCGAGGAAACCTACTTACCGCCCGAAAGGTCCCAATGTTTGTTTTTTCTACTTACAAAAAGTTTAATTAATCTTTTAGCAAATTTTAGTCCAACGTCACTCTGATCTGACTGTAGCTTCTAATTACACCGTTTACCTTACAGAGCGAGCACAGCAGATAAAAATATGAATCAATAGGCCTATCTTGAAAATTCCTTTTGAGACGAAATTATATCCATATTACGTAGCCCCGTACAGTAGATGCAGTGGTCCATAGTAACCATGTGATGCTTATGATGGGTAGCATAGCACCATATTTACTACAGCAGTACGTTGTTTACTTTGGGTGTTGCTGGCTTTGGTGTCTACTTTTAAGAAGGTGCTATTTCAGTTTCCGTTAGAATGGTAGAATTTCTTAGGCTAAGCACTGGGTTACTCATGTCTTGTTAGAAAAACGTACACATAACTAGAAGAGATGTAAAGTAGGCTACTGGTGTGTTGTTACTAAATTGGGGTACCGTATCTAACTGTCGCCTACTTTACAATGTAGTGTTACAGGAGATATTGGATTCTGGGGGTGGGGTGTGGGGGGGGGGGGGGTGCAGGGGTGCTTTGCTTTCCCTGTTTTACTTTTACGATTGCGCTTTTGTTTTGTTTAATTCCATTAGTTCTCCCAATTGTCTTGAGGGCTACTCATGGGCTTAAAGTTGTGCATCTGATTTAAGTCCCAGACCATTTTTAAAGTAGTAAATGTCAAAATATGGCCATATGCTTCTAGAGGAATATACATGGTATTTTCATCATTTGCAAAAATATGTGAAAACAGAATTCACCAAGGAAAAATTCTTTTCTGTTCTTGGTATATATATATTTAATTTCTTCATAAGTACACCACAAGTCTTCTACACTACTTGTAACATAAGTATGAATTATGATAAATCGCTTACTAATTCATGATGATGATAGGAAGAAGAGAGACTTGGGGTGGGAGGGTTGCCATTGGCGTGAAGGGGGTGGGGGAGGGGTAGCCATTGGCGTGAATGGGGAGGGGGAGGGGTAACCATTAGCGTGAAGATAATGAGGTCATGTTGACTATGGTGACGCCATGCTTCCAAAGAGCAGGATTCTTTTGAAAGATTTTTCTTTAAGAAACATTAAACAAGTTATATTTACATTGGCTCCGCTGTTTTTGACTCATTGTTTGTTTTGCCGTGATTACGTCCGGTCAATAATTACCTGTTAATATACGAAATTATTCAAGAAAGTGGGTGTAACTTTTATGTCAGTAATATGAGAACTGAATGAAAACTGGTTGGCAAAGTTGGCCATGCAGTAACTTTTATTTCTTCTTCATTTTCTTTAGAGAACTTTCTAACAAGAAAACAGAACAAAAACTAGACAAATATGACCCTCTCTCTCATCCTTTGTACTGTCTTCCTTCTTGGAAGGGTTCATGCACAGTGTCCGACGGCGTGCTTCTGCACTAGTGACGTCATCGACTGTAGTAACCTCAATCTTAACGAACTGCCTGTTGGCACCACACCATCGAATTTCGACAGACTCTCACGACTTGATTTTTCAAATAATAGGATTAGTTTCTTGGATATAGATCGATTATTCCAATTTATTAAGGGATTAGAGGTTGATGTGATCGACTTCAGCTCTAATCGTATCAGTGACGTCAATGGTACTTTTGATGCAAACGATGGGAAAGACTATCTTGTACTGAATTTATCCAGAAATGTTCTACAGACATTCCCGTCAAGCATAATCCCTTTGAATCACATCAGAGGGATGATAACTATCGATATCTCGCACAACCAGTTAACCGAACTGACCAGAAATATGTTCGCTGGTGGCAATGACGTCACTCTACCGAGATTTCAGTTCTTCGCTACAAATAACCTGATTAGTCGTGTTGATCCAGAAACATTTCAAGGAGTCAGCATACTTGATGCTATAGTTGACCTACGATCTAACTTAATCCGAACCCTGACTGAAGATTTCCAGCCACCAAGGAGTGTAAGGCAGTTACGATTCTCCGATAATCCTTGGCATTGTGACTGCGATCTTCGTTGGATTATAACCCCAGCTAATCGACTGGTTAATCACACAATGGATGATCCCCCGGCATGCCGAACCCCGGCTGCGGTACAAGGACGTCTAATCTTTGATCTACGGCCAGATGACTTTGCATGCCTTCCTTTCCAAGATGGACCGTTACGACAAAATTACTTAAACATGGATACTTTTCTAGTACGGTGTCCTGTAAACGCAGACCCACCGCGGTTTCAGGTTGATTGGCAGGTATGGATACCGTCGCCATTCGGGTTGGATCCTATCCAACTCTTCTTCACGTCAGAGACGGTAGGACTGAGGGACCTGGTAGCCAACCCCAGAGCAGCCTTCAAATGCACAGCAAGAAATAATGCTGGGAGTTTGACTCTTTCTCTTGACATCCAATTTAACGGAGAACCCGGTTTACCGGTACCGGAGTGCCCAGCTGTTATGGCTCCAGATCAGTGTTAATGCCCTTCATTTCACACGAGGACCTTCCTTATCCACAAATGTGCTACTCAGAGGAAAGTATCCCCACCTTCATAACCTCCGGGAGTCCCATCTCCCTCTCTCACCCATGTCCTTGAAACATTCAGTGTTCACCTATATAGAACGGCTGCATTTTATTTTTCAGTTGATGAACAAAATACAAATTCAAATATAGAAAGCCGTTTTAGGATGTAATTAAGACTTTCTAGTGATACAATTTGGATCACAT
This sequence comes from Apostichopus californicus, assembly GCA_020650975.1. Classification (NCBI taxonomy): domain Eukaryota; kingdom Metazoa; phylum Echinodermata; class Holothuroidea; order Aspidochirotida; family Stichopodidae; genus Apostichopus; species Apostichopus californicus. The sequence continues at coordinate 7,599 of JAIPMN010037170.1, forward strand.
TAAACCTTGTTTGTTTTGCTACTTTCCTGAACATCATTTATGAACAGTATGTTATTGGTAAAACACGTGAATGTATCAGCTCCCAGGAATTCTCTATGGTTAATTCCCATTCTGTGAAGGCATCCAGCAACGATGGAATAGAGTGAAGAGGTAGAATGCGTATTTAATTATATGAATTACCGTACACATTATTTATCAAAACAAAAACAAAAATACGGCCAAAAAAGAAAAAAAGAAATGTGTTTTCTTTTGTTAGCATGTATCCAGGCAACTTATGTATATAGATAGTTAAGCTAGCAGAATGGATTGATAAAATAAGAAGTTCATTGCTTTGATATGTACGGTGGCTTAATAGGGACATAGGTAACAAAAATAAGTGTCCCCAAATCTCAAAATTTTGACTTTTTATCTCAATTTTTTTTCTTTACTATGTCTCTATTAAGCCACCGTAGATATGACATAACATTCTATTATTAACATATGACGTGTACATCTAAGAATAATATAAACCTTTCATGGAGCCTGAAGGCAACTACATTTATTTCATATATAACAGTGTATAGTTTGGTATGTTTACGATGTAGAGGGTGGGGTAGTTGGGACAAGACCCTCTAGAACAGGGAATGTAAAATCTGTCCTACTTTGTTGTTCGTTTGGTCATTTTAGCTTAAGTCGCCAGCTATTTAATCATGCATGGGTGATTATGAATTCAAGTTCCAGTATGATCAAGTTTATTACATTGTCCTCCCCCACCCACGTGTAGTCACTGGTGTAATTATTTGTTATTTCTGAGAAAAATTCAAATGTTATTATCGATAGTTTGGTTTATGAGTTCTTAATTTTTGTTGATATCTTATAATTGGAGAAAGAATTTAAAAAAAATACAGCTGACATTTGTGTTGTCTTTTCGCATGTCGATTCTTTATTTTATTTTGTTGTTAATCAGGTCATACAGTAGTGTGAAATCTTGCAGTTTTAATTTGCATCTAAGTATAGCGGGATAACTCAGACTTGAATATTTCATATACTTACGATTTGTTGTCAAGTAACACAGAGGTGTGTGAAAAGCGATAACAGAGAGAGATAAAAATCATTATTAGAAAAACTAACATTGAGACAAAGATATTACAGTGTTAGACCGACACATGAAAGTGAAAAATTAAAGTGTTCTTAATTTCTTAGTATTTGTTTCTTAACACAACAATGTAGAGTATTGAATTAAAGATGGCAATACACTGACAGAAGATAAAGCAAACACTACAATACATCTCATATTGAGTAAAAATTACGGACAAATTGAGAGGTACAGAAGCAAACCAAGCATTATATATGTTACGTTATAGGGATCATCCATTTGATGAATAAATCACCACAAGCCCCTACCAAAAAAAACTTTATGCAGCAGCCCTCTAAAGATATATATATCTTTATATATATATATCGTTGTAACACTCTACGCTACCCCACCCAGTCCCCCTTGTCCTGACCCTCTAAAATACCTCAAACTAAAGAGACTTGTCTATAACTGCAAAACTGCAAGTATCTGACTAGAGCAAGTTTGTCAAACTTTGTCCAACAGAGGTACTATAATAACTTGTATCCATGATATGAGCAGGCGCGTAGCCAAGGGGGGGGGGGGGCGAAGGGGCAGCCGCCCCCCCCCCCCNNNCCCCCCCCCCTTGAGCATATTTTTTTTTGTATGTTTTTATGATATCGCTAGTAATTTCAAATAGAAAATGCTAAGATGCAACTTACAAGGCCTAGGAAGTGCCATTTCCAGCGATCTGGGAGGCATTTTCAGCCAAAATATTCTTGTATGCTTCGCGCCAACCCATGGTGGCGCTACGCTTAGATAGTTTGCAATGCCGTATCTAAGGCTCTGATAGTTGGCCTACAGTAACGCCCCTCCCTTGGCAAATTCCTCGCTACGCGCCTGGATATGAGTCGAATCAGGAATTGATTGGAGAAAAAATTTGGATCAACCTTAAGATTTAATGACTTGTTAAAACTCTCTCTAAGATATCTTCCATTTATGTCCAGCATGCTACCAGTTTAGTTGTGAAACTCCTCAGGACAAGAATCGTGTCCAAAAATAGTTGGCAGAGAGCCCACAGACACATAACCAAGTTGCCTGCTCAAAAAACTGGAAAACACTGAACCCTGGGCACTTATTAGACAATAAAACAGGAAAAAAACAGACCGTTTACTCTCCAAATCAGAGATTAAGGTCTGTATAATAGCCTGGGAATATTTAGGTGAACTTTAGATTTTGAGTACTGAAGACAAACAAATACACTTAACTGTGTACTCCTGTTTACGTACAAGAAACACACAATGCAATGTAGGCATTGAACATATAATAAATAATGATATTTACCTGTTAAAATTAAATCTTTTCAATATCATAGGGAAATTACACAACACTATGTCAACTTTTGAAAATTTTTGACAATGAAAGAACAAAATTAAGCAAAAACAAACATGTTAAGGCAAAGATCGAATCAAGTTCACATATATTAATTTGTCTGACGAGAGAATTAAATTAAAAACTTCAAAAGTTTGTTCTGGAAATTATTATCACCAAAGACTATACGACACTTATTTAAAGTCATAATTTGAATCCAAACTTGGATACTTTAACAAAACTGTTTTTCTTCTAAATTTATTGGACATTACAATTTGTGGCTATATAAACTTTATTTAAATAGTCTGGAATGTTCCTTTAAGTCAGAAGTGAATGATGATATCAGCTCCTCAGTTTTTGTTTATTAGTAACATGATCTGTTACCCCTGACAACAGTTACCCCTGACAACAGTTACCCCTGACAACAGTTACCTCTGACAACAGACCAGCAAAGCCAACGTACCAGCCATAATAGACATAAAGGATTGTATAGGCAGGTATGTTACTTGCAAATATAACAGGACATGTTTCTCATGTATGAGTACAAGGCTTAAGAATGAGTACCAGTTCACATCTTGCAACACTATCTCTACTGGATTTTCAATATGAGTACAAATGTACAAACTCATGTGAGTACAAGCACAGGCAACAGTACACATGTGTACTCGCTGCAAGTTTAGTACTAGATTTACAAAACATGGAACCATCTTTCAAAGTATAACACCTCTTTCCCGCTCGCAACAACAAATCTCAAAATGTTTGCTTCCAAATTGTTGGGGTTGCCTTTCTTCTGACTGAGTCCCAAACTACAATATCATTGTTAAACCCTCAATTCTGCCAATTAAGAGTAAAACAAGCGTAAAAATAATTATCCAAAAGTAAATGGCACTTCTAATCGCATTCTGGTCTGTCACCTTTCAAAATGATTATTTTATCTGACATTTATAACATAAAAAAAAAGAATACATAACAAAGCCATACAATTAGCATACATTGTCCTGGAATAAAACATAGTAAAACAAATATTTAATGAGACAAAAAAAAAGAAATCTGAAGTCATTTTTTCGCTTCATTCAGAAAATTTAATCATATTACCTCAAAAGTACAGGAATTACCAATGCAAGTATTTAAATATTAATTTTTTCACAAAAATTTTGAAGTTACTGCAGCAAACTGGGATAAAGTATGATGGTTAAATATAGGAAAGTTTTAATCATATATTACAATTTTGGTTTACCTGCATTTTATACATAATTTTGGTTTAAAAGCCAGATGTTTGAAATAATATTGACAAGTTTTAACAAATATCACCAAGATTTAATGTGTGCAATTGATGATGTTTAACTTTTTTTTGAATATTAAATACTTTTCGACATCATTTATCATTATGCATATAGGGACAACACTGATTTTTTCCTTTGTTCTAAGCTCAAAAAACAAACAAACAAAAAAATAAACTAATTCAGACACAATCATGAATAATACGGTCACTCAAATTTCAGCACGTTTGAGTTTCAGAGTGTTACGTACGTAACACTCTGAAAATCAAACGTGCTAAAATACTGGACATTGAGGATTCTGAAGTTAGCCCATAAACATCTTAAAAAGGAAAAACAAAATAATTTGAAATTGATGGCAAAAACAGGTTTAGAACATTTGTGACCATATTTCTAACATATTTGAAAGCACTACTGAAGTTTTGTAAAGTAAGTTTGGTCAATAAATTTGTAATCACAACCAAATACAGGAGGGAGTCAAGAAGGGACCCAACCCCAAGTCCCAGGGGCCTAAAACAAACCAAAAACAAAAAATGCCGCACACCGCACATTGTGTTCAAAAGTGACAGGTTTAATATCATTAAGATGGGGGAATTGAATCACATTGTGCTAGTTCAGTCTCACAAATGTTGGGCTTGCTTGCTGCAGGGTCCAGCCCATCTAATCCTTGACACACACACACACCCCCCCCCCCCCACCCCGGCCTCAGTGTTAACCCATATACAACTCATTATACTCACAATTGAACTAGAGCACCCTCCTAGATTTTTTGTCACAAAGCGTTGGACATAATCAAAAGCAAACAGGAATATGCCCCCAAAAAATGTCAACATCTGCTTTATTATCAGAAATAAAACTTGACTTCACAAACTGATGACCTTACACACTATTTGGAGTTAATGGTTGAGAAATATCAAATATTGATGTCAGTATCCAATCAGAGGGATGCTTTATAGTGCCAAGAAGAGTTTAAAACCTCACAGAATATGCAGGGTGGTTGGGAAGAGGAGAGGATAACTAAACAGTAACACATATTGTGTAAAAGTAAGTTGGCCTGACGTTTCGATCCTAGCAGGATCTTCTTCAAAGGCTAAATGACAAGTAACTGTAACTGAATGGGACAAAAACACACACAGAATACAGACAGGTTAATGAGCATGGTGGACACCAAGAGATAGATGTATGGGGATTAGGAGGCAAGGCATGGAGAGAAGAAAGAAAGAAACCAACAGGGGAAGAGGAGAGGTGGGAGATAAACAGTGAAGGGACAAAGAGAGGATTAAGGGAAGGGGGTAGGGAATAAACTGGAGAAGGCCAATATTAGCAGCACTTACTCAAAGTTCAATCTTCATAGAACCAATTTACACCCATTCGTAACCCAGATAAAGGCTTACAAATCGCATTGTCATTGATATTCCTGAACACAACTCGCAAGGTGATGGCATCGTTGCAAAATAAACAACTCCTACAGTTGAGTGCACCACTGTGGTTTAACTATGGCAAATTTTGACCTGACTGCCACTACAAAGTTTTGCTGTTTGCTGTGGAGAATGACGCACTTCCTGGTTCACATGAATCAAGATAACTCATGCATGGTTTGGAATTTACATGTGACTGCAATATAACACTGTAAAGTGTTGGCTTTAGTACGTTACTTAACCCCATAACTTACTACCAGCAGTCTATACGGCACCATTTTGAAGGATTGGTTTCTTTTTAATCTCAATAATCACAGTTCTTGTCTTATTTCATACAATTTTATTCACTCTTTTCTTTTATAAGCCATTCAGACTGAGACTTTCTATCTTTTTTCCAACTTGTTAAAGTATGAGCAGATAAGACCCTGTTTTTCAGAATTAGTAATGTTCTTCTACCCATTTCTAATAACTATACCCCATGAGGCTTCAGCATAACCAGAAATGTTAACCTCATTGTGCCATCACTGGCATTTCTAACTATACCTCTAAGGCCTCAGCATAACCAGCAAGTAGTAACCTCGTTGTGCCATCACTGGCAGTGATAACTATACCCTGTGAGGCCTCAGCATAACCAGCAAATGGTAACCTTATTGTGCCATCACTGGTATTTATAACTGTACCCTGTAAGGCCTCAGCATAACCAGCAAGTAGTAACCTTGTTGTGCCATCACTGGCATTTATAACTATACCCTGTAAGGCCTCAGCATAACCAGCAAATGGTAACCTCATTGTGCCATCACTGGCATTTATAACTATACCCTGTAAGGCCTCAGCATAACCAGCAAATGGTAACCTCATTGTGCCATCACTGGCAGTTAGTATTGTTAAGCCTTCCAATCACACAGTTCAAAATACTTTAGAAGCCAAAACACTTGTCTTGTTTATCTTGCAGTTTGTACAAAGATACAACAACAAACAAACAGGGTGATTGTCAGGCCAGTAGCATGAGTAAAGTAGTATGAGTACAACTAGATCACACCACTGTTATGAGTACAAGTATATGAGTACTCAAGTATAAGTACTCAAATACAAGTATCTGAGTACTTAAGTACAAGTATATGAGTACTCAAATACAAGTATATGAGTACTCAAGTATAAGTACTCAAATACAAGTATCTGATTACTCAAGTATGAATACTCAAGTAAAAGTATCTGAGTACTCAAGTACAAGTATATGAGTACTCAAGTATGAATACTCAAGTACAAGTATTTGAGTACTCAAGTATGAGTACTCAAATACAAGTATCTGATTACTCAAGTATGAATACTCAAGTACAAGTACACAAGTTTCTGAGCACTTAAGTATGAGTACTCAAATACAAGTATCTGATTACTCAAGTATAAATACTCAAATACAAGTATCTGAGTACTCAAGTAAAAGTACTCAAGTACAAGTATCTGATTACTCAAGTATGAATACTCAAGTACAAGTATCTGAGTACTCAAGTACAAGTATATGAGTACTGAGTATGTGAGTATGCACACTCGACCTTGCAACAGTGTCTATACTAGCTTTCCAAAATGTCCCAAAAAATGCAAATACATGAGGTAAATTTGCACCGCCACCGCCACACACCCAACACTACTAGAATGCACATACTCACTGGAAATTCTGTTGTATGCAGACAATTATTGAAAGGTTGTTTGTTCATAACTGATGCAATACCAGGGAAGAGAGACCGGCTACCACTTCCAGTCAACTGGCAAGGGGAATTTTGTGTTTTATTCCACAACCAATTGTACTGTTGACATACCCCAAAAATAAGAACATTTCCTAAAAACTGGACAATGACAATTGTTTGCACCATCAAGTGAATAATTTCCTTTATTGAATAGCTCTGTAAAGAAAGCAGGCAAATATGAGGAACTCGATAGCCATGACAGGGAATAATTAATCGTTTGCAAAATATGTATAAAAACTTGATATTTAAGGAATTAAAGTTAACCGAA
>JAIPMN010037172.1:0-18220 GCA_020650975.1 Apostichopus californicus
TTATGTGTTTCCTAGCCACAGTCCTCTTAATTACCGATAGAGAAGTATCGTCCACAACTAGGAAGTAACATAAGATGACACCAGAGTCACCTGGACCCAATTAGTCAACGAAAATTTCGATAATTTTCCATTACTTTCAGCCCCGCCACATATAGAGCTCTCGTCTGTGCAACATCAAGTTACGTCAGGTAACATCAGCGTCACGTGGATTCAGCCATCCAATGGTTATATTGAAAGTTACATTTTAACTGCCGTGGATGACTTGGGAAGGGTTGAAGAAATCTCCATCGACAAAAATAAAACCAACTGCGCAATATCAGGTCTATGTAGCGGCACCATATACATGTTTAACATATCCACAGTTAATGGTGACTTAAGAGGTTTACCAACATCATTCATCGACTTCACAGGTATCTATAGCAACCATTCTGATGTAAGCATACTAAAAATAGGAGTTAAAAATAGGAGTTAAAAATAGGAGTTAGCACTACGTCATTTTACCTATTGGTAATGATGTGTGCTCATATTCCAGATTGACAATAATCGGTTTAGGTGGGGGGGGGGGTAGGGGTGGGGCTGGAGGGTGTGTATGAGGGGTGGGGAGAAAAAGGACCTTTGTATAATTTTGCTCACTCCAAAACAATAACAGAAACAAGGACTATGTGAATGACTAACAAATGAAGTGTATGACCAAAGGGGAAGCACTTAAATGCACCATTATTTTCGGTAGTCCATTTTCTCATCCTAATCTCACAGTCAAATACACGAGTACTTATTGAAAACAGAACAGCATGGAGTTAACAGTGTGCTAGTTATTGGTAATGTTCGCATGAATGACATCCATGTGGAATGTATAATACACATATTCTGTTATGAGGTACATAGATTCAGTTCACTTGCTGTATACATTTGTTACAAATATCTACCTCCATCAACGAAGATAAACTTCGTAATATTTTTTTCTTCTAATTCTATTTCTTAGCGCCATCTGCTGTGACGTGTATTGAAGTATTCCATTCTAAAAACGATTTGACATTTAGTTGGTTTCCTACCATTGGTCAGTGGACTTACTACGCGGCATTCTTGCTGAAATTGCATAATGGATCGATAAAAAAATATACGGAATACTTTCCAATTAATGGAAACTGGATGAACTTGACATATTCAAAAGGACCATTGAAGGCTAAGTCGCATGATTTAATTGTACGTTCGTACCTTGAAGTCGACGGAATTGAAAAATTCTCCACTTTTCGAATTTCAGTCAGCACAGGTTAGTAGTTTAATTCGTTCTATTCTAGAAATTCTATTCCAGAAGAAAACGGACATTCCCTCAAGTGATAAATTATACAATAGCCAATACAGGGGAAGGTCCATGAAGTTGGGATGTACAAAATATTAAAGCCGTAATTTTGCAAATATTGCAAAAACATTTTCCTTTATAAGCAGTAGTTAGTTCGAATTGTGTTGTCGAAATTTTTCCTTGTTCTCACTAATTTGACGTTGAAGTCGAAAAAAAGTTGTATAAGTTGAACTGTTGATATGAAATGGTCGAATATTTGACACAAATTGTTGACTTTAGGTGTTATGTATTCCAAGATAATAGTTGATTCTCAAGATTTAAAAAGTCACAGCAAATATTGGGTGAACATATGAAACGATAAGACTAATTTTAACCTAGCTTTGCTAGGAAATCAGAATTACTCATTTTATAAAGTAAATATCGTTATTTTGAGGGACAAACTGGGGAGGGGAAATTACTCCCCTATAGAAGCACACAGTCGGTTGGGAAAAGGCCCAAAGTTAGTTTGTTAAGAAATGCCCTGCCATGTAATGAACATTGGTTTTCAATTTTGTGCTCAGATGGAGGAGTCTTAATAAGTGTGGGTCTCCATTGTGACGACGCCAATGATAACAACGCACCGTGTGAGTTTGGACATTACAGTAACATGGATCCTCTTACGCTGCAGGGAACCTACTCTCCCTCGCCACTATGTTCAGTAGCAAACTACGTTACGTTATCTGAGGATATTAGAAGTGAGTAAATATGTTGGTTTAGATAAGAGATCAAAGAGGCTAAATGAATTGCCAAGTCACGTAAGGAAACGACCGCGTCACTGGGTTTTATAACACAAGTTGCATATCATTAATATCCTTCTCGTATCATGCCAATTAATATTTAAGTGTAAAAGTTTGGTATTACCACAATGGAAATTGTTTTAACGCGTCAGTGCAGGTACAATTGTAGCAGTAACATATTAAGGAATATGGTTTTAAGTATACTCTGGATCTTCCTCATGAACTGCTTGTATGGAAGAGGGGTAGTTGTGGGGGTAGAGGTGGTGGACATTAGGAGCGACATACACAAGTATATGAGTGTACGACATATTAAATATGAGTCATTATATGATTCATCAATTTATGACAACTATATGTTTTTCATGAAAGGGAGACCTTCTTCCACACGTCAAGTCTCATCTACCTTTCCGCCGAGTACGACCGTCGCTCAGTATACCGATGACGTATTCCATTCAACAGTTCATAGCGAAGCTCATAGAGAAGCAACAACGGATGGTACCGAAATGTGGCCTATAACCTCACTCGAAACAGAAGCGGATTCCAATACTGACATTGCATTAACCAGTGATGAAGCTCGTACGTACAAATCAAGCAATATCTTGAAATATGATTATGTAATTTGTTAATTCTTTAGATCTTTTCAATAAGATATTCCTGCATACGGTCATCCATAGAGTTATAGACAGAAGGTTCATCACGTCCACAAACATAGAGCTTCCATTTCGGTCAATGCGTTATAATAAAGTCATATGCAAGAGGGGTGGTGGTGGGGGTAGGGGGTGGTTGGTATTCGGAGCCGCATGCACAAGTCACGTAAGGAAACGACCGCGCAACTGGGTTTATAACACAATTGCATATCATTAATATCCTTCTCGTATTATTCCAATTAATATTTTCGTGTTAAAGTTTAGTATTACCATAATGGGAATTGTTATAATGCGTCAGTGCAGTTATAATTGTAGAAAGTTGCGTAACCCACATGAAGCAGTAATTTTAGTGTAATGTTTATCAGCAACACATGATAAGCTAAGCGGTCTAAGGTCTAAAGGTACGAAATATCTGTTAAGATGTGTAAGCTGATATTAAATTGTCACAAATTGGTATATGATAAGCAGGAAACTAAGTATGGCTATATCACACGACTGTTTTATTGGCTACACATATTAAGGAATAGGGTTTCAAGTATACTCTGGATCTTCCTCATGAACTGCTTGTATGGAAGAGGAGTAGTGGTGGAGGTTGGGGGTGGTGGAAATTAGGAGCGACATGCACAAGTATATGAGCGTACGACATATTAAATATGAGTCATTATGATTCATCAATTTATGACAACTATATGTAATTCATGAAAGGGAGACCTTCTTCCACACGTCAAGTGTCATCTACCTTTCCGCCGAGTACGACCGTCGCTCAGTATACCGATGACGTATTCCATTCAACAGTTCATAGCGAAGCAATAACGGATGGTACCGAAATGTGGCCTGTAACCTCACTCGAAACAGAAGCGGATTCCAATACTGATATTGCATTAACCAGTGATGATACTCGTACGTACAGATCAAGCAATATCTTGAAATATGATTATGTAATTTGATAATTCTTTAGGTCTTTTCAAAACGATATTCCTGAATACGGTTAACCATAGAGTTATAGACAGAAGGTTCATTACATCCATTAGGTAGAGCATGCTATTTTGGTCAATGCGTTATAATAAAGTCATATGGAAGAGGGGTAGGGGTTGGGGGTGGTGGGTATTCGGAGCGACATGCACAAGTATATGAGTGTACGACATATTAAATATGCGTCATTATGATTCATCAATTTATGACAACTATATATATTTCATGAAAGGGAGACCTTCTTCCACACGTCAAGTGTCATCTACCTTTCCGCCGAGTACGACCGTCGCTCAGGATACTGATGACGTATTCCATTCAACAGTTCATAGCGAAGCAACAACGGATGGTACCGAAATGTGGCCTATAACCTCACTCGAAACAGAAGCGGATTCCAATACTGACATTGCATTAACCAGTGATGAAGCTCGTACGTACAGATCAAGCAATATCTTGAAATATGATTCTGTAGTTTGATAATTCTTTAGGTCTTTGCAATTCGATATTCCTGAATACGGTAATCCATAGAGTTATGGACAGAAGGTTCATTACATCCACAAGGTAATGCTTTATAATAAATTAAAGTCGTGGGGGATTATCCTGATGTTACAGATGTCTCAGATGTTTCGGGAGAGTTTAGTATTCGTTAACTTATGTTTATTGTTCGGACTGGGTCATGAAACCTTTGAATACTCCATTATGGCTAAATGATACCAACGTTACGGGACATATTGATGTTACTTGTTACTTTCTGGTTAATCCTTCACAACCAGACAACGTCTAGATAGGCTTTCTTCTCAGATGGTTGTGTATGAGTATCGTACTTAACAACAAAAAGAACACATCCCAAACCAAACGTACTTCCACTTGGTATGGAGCGACAGGTTGACACCTGCTCTACATACACTACGTTAGCATGAGAAGAAGTGAATTCAAATAATGAAGTGACATCTGTGACAAAATTAATTGCAATTATTCAAACTTCGTCAATCAAATCGTCCACAGATCAAGACGGTTGGTTCTTGCAGACTACAATTGGCGGGAAAGAGACATCTGTGATGACCTCTGAGGAAGTAGCAACATACCAAGATACTGATGAAGAAGAAAAACATCTCTGGGAAAATTGTACTTTTGTTTCAGGTAAATATGTGACTTCACCTTTGTATACGTATGGATTGTAACACTGGAAAGCTAGTTGAGAACTCAGCTGTCATTTAAACTATATCTTGAATTCGTTCTAAAACGAGGCTTGTGATTGAAACATTAACTCTCCTGAGGAAGTCTTGAATTGTTAAGTGTAAAAGGTAGATGGGCGCATCAAATCACTGAAGAAGGCTCGGACAAGTTGGTGGGGGGGGGGTTAAGTGGAGGGGAGGGGGGGGGGGAGAGTGGGCGACGTGTATTAGTGGGAATAATCATGGGACAATTTGGTGACTAACAAGTCCTGATAAAAACAATTACTGATGTTAGTGATCTATGTAGGAACCTACTATTAATTGTACATCGTGTTCTTGCTTAAAATACGGAGATTATTATAATAGCATGCAATAATGTTTGGGTAAAAAGGTTCCTTTTTTGATAAATATTACAATATTTCAGAAAACATTACGGACGTCCCTTTCTTACTTTATATCTACTTTCTTCAGCGTTTAACTCATCTTCAGATAAACTTACAAAATATGCTGCTAACTTCATCATGTGGGGCTTATCTACAACCAGCGACTTGGTAAGAACTTCATGTTTTCCTTTAGCCTTAGGTTATATTTACTGTTCCTTATAGGCCTCACTTATTTTAGGAAGACAGTTTTTGAGATAACCATAATATTGTAGATTGTATTTTATTGATTGTATGCTGTATTGTTACGGGTAGTAAGTACTAAAGACTACTATATTGATCGCAGTTATTTGAACCGGTAACTCATATCCGTCGAGTTTTATAAGTTTATAGACCCCAGCTAGCGTTCCATCCAAGCAAGATTTATTAGAGAGGCAAACAAACAAAGACAAAATTGCACATAGTTTATAAACAAGCATAACTTCTTTGTTAGTTGGTGAAGTTTGAAGGTATTTGTATCTTATAGTCTATATTGTATCTTCTCCTTACAGAATAATCTTGATATATCATCTTTTAATAACTCGCACTCTGAGATGGCTATTAACTGTACATACCCCGTGAATGGCGAATCTCTTACCGTAGATGATTTGGCAACATTCTTAACAGCCGAACTTCTGCAGATAATCACAGATGACGTCATCATTGAGGTCAGCGATCAACCAGGTATCGCAGGTATGAAACGTTATACCGTATTTGAATTATTATGTTACGTGTGTTATGAAATGTTATCTACTGGTACCGTATTGTCTTATGAAATGTTATCTATATGTATTGTTATGTTTTGTGTGTTATTATTCCCATCTAGTATTTGTTAACGGGGTATCTGGAAGAACCTTCGTTCCCTGGGATTTACAGTTGGTAATGAAATGAGAATGACATATTGTAAGATTTAATGTTGCAAAACCACCATGATACGGAACCCTTATTGTAATTCAAAACTATGTCAAGACGAAAAGTCTACAAAAGAGTATAATGTGTAGCTACAATAAAGTCGTTCAGTTAGTACTAACTGTGCGTCTGCTTTCTATGTTTATAGATTTGAAGCTGTTACTAAATCCACTGACACTACTAGAGGATGGAGAAGATGCCCTGAAAATAGAATTGACCTCCAACATTGCCATTGAAGTACCATCGGCGATATTAAACAGGAGTTAGGCTTTCAATTCTCGTTATTGTTATGAGTGTCCGAATTAAATTCATTAAGCTATTTTTCTTTAAACTTCAGTTAATGCTGAAACAATAATTAAGATGTACTTTGATCTATGACGACCTCCATCAGTATATCATGCATGTGTTTTCCAAAGTTTTGGACCAACTGAAGATCTAACTACATTTAGGCCTAAATGTTATAACCTATATAGGTCTTTAATAAAGTTAGGACCATTTATTATTTAACTCTTTGCCTTCTGCATCCTGTCTGAAATGATTCACTGCTACTCGTTTAACTTAAGTATTCTCTCTTTCAGCCGACTGTTGTAAAGGACTTCTGCTTATTGAAATGGATGACCGCTTAACCAAAAACAAAACGTTTGATAATTACTGCTCTCAAACAAAAAGGTAAGTGAACCTTACAATTTAATACTAACATGTATTATTATTAAATGAGACCAGAAAGAAGATAACATTACATTTGCTGTTGGCCTGCATATCAAACTTTTCCAAAATTTGATTTGGAATGAGCGGTGGTGAAGAGGAAGAATATCTCTTCCAAAATAACAAGAAACCTTTGGTCAACATCAAAGTTTCAGTGTGCGTCCTGTCACTGTCGATTGACGTTTTCATCGTCAAAACAATTATCATTAGAATAATATTATTTGTGTATTTAAGTATAGTTTTAGGAGACGTGCTACACACGCTACTGTTTTGTCTGCGATATCCTGCAAATTTTACAAGCTTAGGTATTGCCTCCACTATTATCTTTGCTCACAAATTTGACATTAGTTGATAAAAGCTTAGAACCATTTCCTCTTCATTGAGTGATATAAAAGGTATTGTGTGGCAGTGAGTCAGGTGAGAAAACGTTAAATCAGGGCATAGCCCAATTAACATACGTAATAACACTTCATTTGCCTCGAAATGCCATGCAATCAAAAAATAAAAGTCTAGCATGTACGTTTACACTCGTGGCATATTACTTCGAGGTACTTGGCGTGTTTGTGAGAGGAAACAGTATTAAATGTAGAACCTTACATATCAATGGGTAGAAAGTAAGGCTTGGAAGTAATATGTTTAAGTTATAGTCGCACTCTTCATAGTCTTATAAATGAACACAGTTATAGAAGTGCTTCGTTATGTACACTTTCACACTCAATAAGATTGATGCACACTCATTCTTTTATAAGAGACTCCTTCTCACACACAGTGATTCCTGCGTCCTTGTTCCTCGGCCATTCCCTGTTGCTACGGTAACATTCTACCCGCCTCCCAAAGGTCTCTTTGACGAACCGATCGAGCTAGTATTTTATCGTCAGAGTAGTTTGGTAAGTCCTTTCATATATGTTACTTTATAGAAATGTATTCCTGTACGAATATTACTATATCGATGTATTTATAATCGCTAAAAAAAGAAAAAAAGGAACCCCAAAAAACACACAAAAAAAACAAAACAAATAGCGATTATGTATTAAGTCAAAATATACTTGGTTTCGTAGAAGGAAGGTACACCTGCAGTAAATTTTTTTTTTAACAACTGCGGTTCTCTACCTTAATATTTACAAATTGCTCGTTCAATGTGTGATAAAACTCGAAAAATGAAGAAAGTTAAGATGGCGTAATTTAATGGTGTAATGTATTTCTTTACATCCGGGTGTCTGAGAGGAGTGGTAAATGGGTGGAAGGGTGGAAATGGGGGTGACGGCTTTAACGTGGTCATTGCATAGAATGGAACGATTAAGATGCCCAATCCATGCCCCAGTTTCCATGTTGGTGCCCAGATGGGACTAAAGTAAATATTTATTTTAAATTATTTTACAGCCAGAGGTTTCCGACTTCGTTCCGACATGTGGCTGGCTGGACGAACTAAAAAGGTGATAAATTGGAAGTTAGAATTTAACTAATAAGTCTGCAACTTATCTAGACCGTGTATACACATAGGCTTTACACATTTAAGATAAAAAAGACAGCCGTTTCTACCTTGCGCATGCGTTGCTGTACGTACCATAGCAACAAACAGTTTAGTTAGTGGAATTATTTGTTACACAATTTCTCAACTTAAAAGAGGAAATATCATCAGTACAAATGCTTGTTAAACATACATAGTTTGAATAAACGATTAACTGTTAAACGTAGGTGTCAGCAAGGCAAATCATGCAAATGTTAATAGAAACAGCAGCACAGCGAGGATACTTTGCCTTTCTGAAATACTTTTTTGTTGCCCTTTTCGACCATTTCTCACAGTTGCAAACAGTGTTAACTGCAAATGATCTATGTATTACGAACTGCAAAAACCCATGAGCGTTGGTTGGTTCAATCCAAAATTCAAGCGTTGCTCATGTTGAAACAATTAAATAATATTCTTGACATGCTTATATTGAGTTGTATCATGTTAATGGTATTTCTGGCATGGTTATATTTAAAAGTAACATTGATTTTAACATAGATGGCATGCTAATGTTTTCCTGACATACCGTTCCGTATACAACATAGCATAATCCTGAACTTAAATAATCACTCCATCTTGTATGAGCAGTAACTTTTGTCAATGTTTAACCTATGCAAAAAACTAATTTGCTCGCGTTAAGGTGAACGTTTATGTTATCGAAATCTAAATGTAAGAAAGTGAAATTATTTCTTATACAGTACGGAGACTAACTTGGTTTGGCAAACTGAGGACATGGAAACAGTCATCAAAGATGAAGATACCGTGCTCTGCCTCTCGTATCATCTCACAAGTTTCAGCGTTATAATGCGACCCAGAGAACTAGAGGTAAGCCGAAAAGGCAACATCGAGAAACAGGTCAGAAATATTCTAGATAAATCACCCCAAAAAGTCTCCCAAAAGAATAAAAGTGGACAATAATCCTTGTAGGGTTGGAACACTGACGTTTTAATATTCGATACGAAGTTTTGATGTGTCCGTTTCTTTTATAACTTCCATACGTCCATCTCATCAACTCTCTTTTACGTTTTAAGTTTTCACCCTTACAGCATCGGTGTGACTTATATGCTTCGTAGCCTTTAACCGTTTATTGATCCCTAGGACATTTCATGTATCCCTGTAACATTATTGGGAATCGATTCAATAGGCTAGTCTAAAAATTAGTATTTGTATCAGTTTTATAACTTTTTGTTAGTATTGGTGTCCGCATTGTGCTGGTCTGGTTTCGATATTGATAGCAGTAGTAGTGTTGTAGCAGTTGTATTATTACAGTATTATTGGTAGTGACATTAGCAGTGCAATCATCAAGGGTACCGGTATTGTCGATGGTTAATAGTGCCAGCAATAGAGATAGTTGAGTGCTAAGATACTCACAATCAAAACTCTCGTCTATAAACATCTTGCGCTCCCATATTTAACCATTCATTCCCAATCGAAATTACGGCGGACAAATATAATAAAGTCCTACCAATTTTGTTTGCCATATTACGGTACACTTTTAATTCCTTAAGCCTTATGGATGACGAGGGTAATAATTGACCTATGTATCCCTGTCCGTAAGACGTATTTGTTACACATACGTCATACCTGTATTTATCCCTGTCCATAAGACGTGTTTGTTACACATACGTTATACCTCTACGTATCCCCGTACATAAGACGTATTTGTTACACATACATCACACCTGTATTTATCCCTGTCCATAAGACGTGTTTGTTACACATACGTTATACCTCTACGTATCCCCGTACATAAGACGTATTTGTTAAACATACGTCACACCTGTATTTATCCCCGTCCATAAGACGTATTTGTTACACATACCTCATACCTGTACTTACTGAACTGTCCACATGATCCCAAAGTCGTTTTCTAGACAAAATATATTTGATTTCATATTATTGAAGTTACTAGAATGAAATCGCTATGTATGGTTTAATTCAGTTCCTTGTCCTTCTATTTGGCTCGGTAATGTAACAGATAACTAACTGGTATGGGGTGCGAGGTACTTCGAATGTTTTAAAACAAAACTCGACGCAGTGTTTTAATAATTTTGCGATTTGTTACCCTCCAACCTGTTTCGCTTACATATTTTTATTTGCTTCAATTTCAGTTACCGACCTCACACTACCAAGCTTTGAGTCTGCTCTCTATGATTGGGTGTATCGTAACGATCACATCAGCTGTCCTCACCATTGGTATCTTCATATTTCTCGGGTACTGTAAACCCATTTAATAAATGTATTCATTCATAGGACAAAGTTGGCGAAACGCGCTGTGACAGTGAGAGTAAAATGTTAACAGCTCAGTTTGGTTTACAATCTCTTTTTTTTCGGTGGTTTAACTCAGTAGTACTCAAAAGTGCTAAAGGTAATTGGTTTCATTGTATTGTCTGTTCTCAATACTGTGTCAAAAGCTTATAGACTCATTTTAAGCGTGATTCTTCCTTGTGAATTATGAGCGGTATCAAATACATAGGTATGTTTAGCATATTTGGAAATCACCGCATAGAGATGATGTCGAGAGAGGAGGGGATATGACGGGCGGTGAGACCACAGTCTCTAAGTCTGTAAAACTTACTCTGAAAGTCGTATGCATTTACAGCACACTAAAACAAAGACCCGACGAAGGTGTAAATAATTTCTAATTTATACAGGTGCTTGGTGACGTGATGAGGTTTCCGTGCTGTTTCACAAAAGATCTAAAGCTTTAACTGAAAATTGTTTGGCTAACATCCTTAAATATTATTACACTTATTTTCATGTGTCGTTTACCAACATGCGTCATATGATCTCATGATCATCATTCTAGCATAATCACACTGGAACCGTGAATGTATTTTGTTATCGACTGCGGGCTGGGAGAGGGTAAACGTGGCGCAACTCTAGGGGCTGGGAGAGGGTAAACGTGCAGCAACTCTGGGGGCTATGGGAGAGGGTAAACGTGACGCAAATCTAGTCATAAACCTTCTGGTGAATAACAAGATTTTTATGTTTGTAGTAAAAAACATATGGTTGAGAAACTAGAACATAAAGTAATAAATAAGTGTATTACATAATGCACACTGGAACCGTGAATGTATTTTGTTATCGACTGAGGGCTGGGAGAGGATAAACTTGGCGCAACTCGAGTCATAAACCTCAAAGGGTCAATTTTAATAAATTAGAAGGGCCATTTCTGGTGAATAACAAGATTTTTATGTTTCTAGTAACAAAAACCTATGGTTGAGAAACTAGAACATAAAGTCATAAATAATTGTGTTACATAATGCACAAAAAGGACCATTTTGCTGTATTGTGGTGATTTTATTGAATGTCCCACTACCCGTCGAATCTTTATTTCTCCTCCCTTTCCCCTACTCCGTGACTGAGCCCTCTTTCGACGCCTCTTGTGATTCCGTAACAATATTAAAATCGTTTTGACTTTACATTGTCACCGACAGAATATTACAGAATATACGAATTATTCACAGTAACCTGTTAGCATCGGTGGGTCTTGGACAACTCGTCTTTCTGATTGGAATTGATAAGACAGAGAGCAAGGTATTCTTCAGCCTTATTCTGTCAATTTCCTGATTTCTGTTTGCACAATGTGGTTGACGTAAAATAAACCTCATATACTGAATTGATGATAGTTTCATTTACGAAAAGAAATTATTTTATATTAGCGTCACATGGAAGGTCAAGAAACATTGTCATTCAGGAAATGTCTAAATGATGAGAATCCTTTCCCAAGTTAAAAAAAATGGATGAATGTATTCATTACATGCTGCACATACAGCTAATATATGATCACTGCGTGTAACATCAAGTAGTTACCTTTAAAACGATTTCCTTCCCCATCGACTTGTTTCATTAACTTTTACATTGTCATGGCGGACGTAAAGCATTTAAGAAGATGAAGCTATGCCCAGCTCTTTGAGATGAAAATGTTTCCTAACATTTCGACATGTAGACTACTCAAGAGAATACAAAGTGAAAACCTGAGTACCAACCCCAACATTAACACTAATCCCTTAAGCCTAATCCTTAACGCTAACTCTAAATTGAATTATACCACATGATACCAACGAAATACTAGCAGTGTTAATGTTCGTTAGTCACGTGGTCAGAACGCAATAATGTTAGACATAACAGACTCTTTTAAGCTGATCCAATACTGACATTAATCGTGTAACTGAAAAGAAGATCTCGTCTTGTAATTTTCTTTTGGTTTTATCTTCTTTACCTACAGGTTATTTGCTCTCTAATATCTGTTGTCATATTTTACTTCCTATCCTGCGCCTTTTGTTGGATGTTAGTGGAAGCCATCCATCTTTATGTAAATATCGTCCAAGTATTCAGCAGTGAATTCAAGGCCAAGAAATATATGGCTCTAGGATGGGGTAAATATCAATCATTCCACAAGAAATATATGGCTCTAGAATGGGGTAAATATCAAATCATTACACGATAAATATATGGCTCTAAGATGGGGTAAATATCAATCATAACACAATAAATATATGGCTCTAGGGTGGGGTAAATATCAATCATAACACCATCGATATGTTCAATGTCAATCTGATGTGATTTGAAATGAGTCAAATTTCACGAGTAAATTATGCAATTAATAGGCAAACCATCCCAACATTAAGGAATGATATTATAAAATTAGAATCAGTAAGAGCTGTTTTATGTAAGTACAAATATTTCACCTTGACAGTACCAAGGACCGTTTTCTTCCGTACCTGAAGTTAAGAGTATAAAATGTAGGCTAAACACAAATATGAATTGTATAGTGTTAAAATTCATCAATTCATAGAGTATCATTATATCCGTTAACCCTCTTTTAGTGATATAGCTTTTTGTATCAATAATTTATGATAGATTTCGGTCAGGCCAAAAGTTGATTTCATCTTAATTGATACTGGAAAATACTTATCATATTAAAAGAAAACATTTTTTTTTTAATTTTGCTGTTTTTATCTCCTTTACAGGTTTACCACTTTTCATTGTTGGGGTCACCGTGGCAACGTCTTCTCAGCAATTGACCAGCGAAAGATAGTAAGAATCATTGGACAAAAAAGCGGATTATACTAACAATAGAAAGAAATCTTGTGTTATGGAGTAGATCGGCTTCATATTTAATCTCCATCGGATATGTGATTGAGATGTAGTAATTTTTTCTTGGTAGCTACATTCATTCCGGCGAACACTGAATCGCATGAATATTTCATTTGAGTTTGGATGCGTGCTAGATATCTCATTCAGATAGGTGGTGTATCGGGATGAGATATTGTACTCTATCGACCATTGTTTGCAAAGTTGGTACTAAAACTGCTGCCCACTTCACTCCTCTAGAGGGTACTTAACTGGAACTTAGTGAGTTGATCTGACTTTATGGATGGCGGGGCGGGGTTTTTTTTTTGGGGGGGGGGGGCTGGTAGGCTCAATGACTTGCGTTGGTCAAAAAGTATTGTGTGTGAATGAAAATGTGTGTCACGGAATCATTCTAAATCTTACAGCAGATTGACGTCAAACTTGGTGAGTGTGGGTATGGGACGTAGTGCGTCCGTGGCTTATAACGTCACAGTGTAAAAGGTCAGAGGTCAACGGTCAAAGATAAAATCATCGAAAACAGCATTTTGGTCATTATAAGTGTACGAAATGACAACATGGCCGACACCCTCAAACCCATTTGGGAAATCAGACCCTGTAAGTCTGTAGCGCATTATGAAATATAAAACGCCATAAGCCACGTCTTCAAAGGCTGTTAAAGTCTTTTAACTTGATAACATTTTGTACGATAGTTGCGTTTTGAAAACAACTCTTTGGCCAAGAGGCCGATGAACTTCAAATTTGGTGGTTAATGTGCCTGTGCATAGGTTGTAGCGCCTGTGGAACTGATCCCATAGGGTCAAAGGTAAGAAAACCAAATAACCCAAAAAACCTTTTGGCCTGTACACACATATTCCAAAATAACAATGTGGCTGAAATCTTCAAACACAAATAGGATACCACAGACTACATATCCATGCGTTATGTTTTGACTCATAAATATATTAGTACTCCCTAGTCATTTATCTTCGATGTAACCTTTCATGAATGCGTTAGGTTTTTATAATCTGTGGATGGAAAATCCACCAAACTTTTCGACAGGTTTAACATTAAAAATCATGGTTTGATATCATTCACTGAGCACAGCTTTATTTAGATATAGCTGGTGTGTACCCCTACACACCTCATTTATACTTATTTATAAGTTGCATGGTGAAAGGCAGTTTCCTATTTTCTTTTTCATTTAGCTGTTGGCTACCCGTAGATGGAAATAAAATCTTAGCCTTCATTATTCCAACCGGAATCATTATCGGGGTAAGTTATCAAGCTTTATTTCATGTTCTGAGGTAACTCAACCATACGTTGTTAGCTGAACCCCAAACAGCTGCTTATTTATCTTGCTTGTTGATTTGTTTATATTATGTTCTTGTAAACTGAAGACACTAGTTAATCACTTTCTCTTTGGCAATAATCTTGATTAAATTTCCTCATTTGATATGTGCATATATAAGATATTGGAAAACATATTACTCAGAAAGCATACACGTCATTATTAGAGCATTAAACAATCCGAGATTGTTGCAGTATTTTTTTTAATGATTTACAGGTAAATCTGGTTCTACTGCTTGCTGTATTATACGAAATCAACAAACTGATCGATAGAAATATTACTGATGTGAAGATATCCAGATCGAGGTAACATATAAGCTACTGATCCCGTCCCGAGACATATACAATAAAGTGCGTAAAAGAATCCATCAGAGCATCCCATCCCACCCACCCACACCCCGAAGAATTTTAGGAAATTAAATTAGAGAACTTAAAATATAAAACGGACACAGGCACAGAGGCAAGAATAGAGTTCGTATTTTACAAACAATGAAAGGACATATAAGCCGAAACCAAATCTAAAAAAGAACAACAAAAAACGACAAAAGGTAATTAAACAATAAATGACAATAAAATAATAATGATTTCTAATAAAATTCGAAAGTATTCGAAGCTAAATTAAAGACATTTATGAATAATAACATTGTAAGAAATATAGGTGTAGGCTATACAACAGTTTTACGAACTCTATTCACGTAAATGTGAGGCTCGTAACCAAAGGAGTAAAGTCACTCTACTGTGGTCATTCTTATCAATGGTCAATGTTTCTTGTCTTTCCGATTCAGTATTGTGAATTCTCAATGTCGGAAAACTGTGTAGTCACCCCAATGGTTCTGTGTAGTGTTTGACTGATCCTGTTGTTAATATTTATTGACCCTCTCTTTTTTCCTATGATATCAGGACTACAGCGAAGACTTTGTTACTCATGTTACCACTGATAGGTCTACCTTGGCTGTTGGCTTTCTTCGCCCTCAATTCTAGTCTGGTTGTGTTTGATTACTTGTTCAACATCTTTAACGGTTTTCAGGTAACTTTGGTTTCCAGAATGTCAATGTATTAAGATAGTTCTATATCTTTAGGTTCAGTGATTGTTTCATTGGTTTGTTACAGAGTGAATATGGTTATGTGCTGTACATATCGTAACATTACCGTGTTTTGTTACAGAGTAACGATGGATAGGTACGGTATATATCTTAAAATTACCGTCCTCATTTAGAAACGGAAAAGACGTGGTAATAACTTATTTAGTCAAGACGAATATTACCCATCCATGATGGGTACACTATAAAGAAACGATTCAAATCTTTAAGACCTACGTGTGTTTAATCTTTTCGTTTGAACATTTTTATGAACGTAATAAAATTGATGTAAGTGTGCTTTTGCTAATAGATTCGAAGGGCACCCCACCTCCCTCCTAATAAAAAGTTGAAAATTCTCAGTAGTTACGTCATCTAGGTTAACATTTGTGTACTTTATATGCCAATATCAACCTCCTATACCTTTCTGTTCATAACGTTTCAAGTTCTGAGTTGGATGAATTCTATAAATCGTAAACAAACTAATCATAGTAACGGCCGACCTTTCCGACCTATCTAAGTCTTCAATTAACGAACTGTTTTCGATATTCCTTACAAACATCACAGTATTACTTACAGTTGTTAACGTAACCAGTGGAAGGTGCTGAAGATGTGTATGAAGACATTGACGAAATAAGGCACAAACAGTATGTGTGTAAACCTATATATAGAAGGACTGAATTCAACTACTTTTTATTTCCCTTACTCGTCTACATAAATATTCCTTGCACAGTTGGATCTACTCATCCGGCTACATTTAGATTACACTGAACTAGATCAGTCGTTTTATTTATTACATAGTAATGTCTTAGTTAAACTGGCACAGCACATATAACCTTTCCTGTACGCACCGTACTACATTCAACCCAGCCTTTATGATGCCCAAATTTGCTCCATGGCACCCATTGACTAACTTGTTAATTGAAAGAGAAGAGTTTATAATTTTATCAACGTTCATTATTTATTATTCACGGTAGTAAGTCTTAATTTCATTCATACTGCTTCCGCAGGGGCTGTGGATTTTTCTCATACACATCGTGGGTAACCAAGAGGTAGGCCGAACATTCCTACTGTTCTATACGGAAATGAGCCAGCAAGATATACGATGTTTTATTGTGCTGATTATTTAATCGGTTTGGGTTACAAGTGTGGTGATATATTATTGATTGCATTAATAGTAACCGTTATTTTGCAAAAGTATCATAAGTAAACTTCCAACTGTATATTGAGCTAATTTATTAGATCCATTTCCTTTCTTTGAACAATAACTAGTTCGTTTTCGTTTAAGAGTTTGCAATCGTCAAAGTCACATTGGCATCGATATGTTCATTTAATAAGTTGCTACCCATAATGAAATGTCGACAGCAAAACAGAGGTGTGTAATATAACATATAATATTACCCTTGTTAACAGCGCAAACATGTGAGAAGTCGTATTGGTATCTTGCTGCAGACTTCTCACTGATTGGTCGTTTTAACACTTCCGACAGAAGCTTGTGCTTCAGAAAATAGCGTATGCACCACATAAGTACTTTTATATATTTTGTGTACATTTCTGGTCATGTTATAGGTTCGTCATCGACTTCGAGCCAAAGTACGTCCTCAATCGGTCAAGAGTGACTGGACTGTCCGCTCCACAACGACGACGACACGTAATAGTCGGGCTATACCAATGTCAAACATGGAAGACAACAAATAGTAAAAATGAAGTCTCTTAGGTCAGAGAGTGCGAGTGGAAAAGGAGAATAAAGCCCATGGAACATGCAAGGGATCGTACACAGGTTTTATGGGATGGATTCTTGTTCGTCGTTCCAGAGTTGGATCACAGATACTCAAACACTATAGTTAGATCGACTTCGTACCATGAACATGTCAACATTCAGTAGTACAGCGTCCATTCAGAGTAAAACTCACTCAAAGTTATCAGAATACTTTTAATTACTGAACGTTTATACATAATTTGTAGAAGACCGTGTTTAAAACCTAGTACTACCCCCCCCCCCCTCCGCCCGTCCACATTTTTACCTATACCACTTTGATAACCCGACATTGGAGAGTGATTCTACGATTAAGCGTGCTGAGTGGCAGACTGAGATTAAGTTTTGAAACTTTTTATGTTACTAATGTTTAAGATACTCCATTTCGCCCACAAATATTTATTCGGATATTTCTTTCGAATGTTGTGGCCACTCTCCAACATTTAGTTTTGGCGACCCCTGTAAGCGTCACGACCGACTGTTTGAATGCTAGATTTTTAGGAGAATGTTTTAGCAGTGTTAGTGGACAACGTTAAGGTTAAAACTGTCATATAT
>JAIPMN010037194.1:0-19496 GCA_020650975.1 Apostichopus californicus
GGCAATTGTCAGGGTTGGGAATTGTCCGGGGGGAAATTGTCCGAGGGGGAATCGTCCGGGGGGTAATCATCCGGGGGGAAATCGTCCAGGGGGGAATTGTCCGGGAACCGGCAAAATGCCCCTTTGTGTTACATAAACAATACAATTGATCAGTTTGCTGCGAAGATTTGAATTGTAGAAATTTGATAATCATTTTATAACTACTATGCGTTGTTCGGTTAATTAAAGAGGAATTAATTTATTGAGTTGTTGCAAATAATTATGTCATTACAATTTTAAAGTGGATTCATTCAAATGAAACCGTTTACACCATAGGCAAGGGTACGATATCCAGAGCTTGACCCACACCCATTTCGACGGCTGTAAACACAAGCCTGTAATTTTGCAATGCTCCCTACTACGTACCTAATAGACAATAATTAGATCCTTGCGGCACTGGGCTCTCTGCATAATTACACTGTCAATGATCGCCAACTTATAGGGATTGATAGCTCAATTTTTTGATAGAACACATGCAATGTGAATTTTCTGACTCTTCCAATTTAATTGCTTTTATGTAGATTATGTATTGTTGTTAGTGTGTTTGTTTGCAAAACAACCCACGATCGATGGAAAGTGTCAAAATATAAGCCTCAAACATAATATTTCCGTAACCATTTCGGGAAGGTTATTTATCTCCGTCCATTTCCAATTCGTGATACCGAATATTCTTTGAGTGATATATCTGATATTTTGGGAATTACCCTGAAAGAATGGAACAGTTTGATTTAAATGTGGAGGATCAATCAACAATCGGTAATCAGCATGAGATATATAATCGATAAGCGTGAGAAACGTAGTTGTATACATCCCTAGTAACAGTGAGCGGCCGGACCGGAAAAGACATCTGCTTCATTTAGAAATGTCTTCAACGTGGCGTATGCAAAGGGAGAGCTTATTGGTCCCACAGAAATTGTTAGTGGTTCCTATGCTATACCTTCCATATTTACATTCAGCTGGGGAAGAACTAGACTACCTCTATGGATGTGCACCTTTTCAACATCACACAGACTTAATGAGTATTGTTAGCACAAGTTTTCGATTTGAGCTAACTGTAGACCTAATTTATAGTCTAAATATGCCTCAGCCTGCAGCATTTGAGGACCCCTACAACACGGGAGTCAGCTTCAATCACCCCAGGGTCGCATTTACCCTTGTAAAGATCCTACATTCACCTGTGGCCCTTCCATACTTATTCAGCCCCCACCTAAATAAGTTGGGACTTTGGCCCATACTTTTCACATGTTTAAGTTTCGTTCATCGTTCATATTACTATCGTGTAATTTCGCCACTTTCTTTTTCAAGTAGACAGATTAGAACAGATAGTACCTCCCTGGTACAAACGTGACGTCATTGTTTTACAGCTGTCGTCACCTAGCAGTTGACTTCCCTCAATACCAGATGCAAGCACGTCACCTGAGCAAGTTTATGTAAGAGTCCTACGACTTTTTGTTCTATTTCTGAAATACGAAGAACCATGATTGTACTTACATCTATATAGGGCCTACTGTTATATGCGTCTATATTAGGGACATGGTAGATCTTAAAGTTGTATCGACTTTGGAGAGGTACAGTTGAAGTTTCAAGATATTATTGAGTTTAATTGAGATATTATTGAGATTAAAAGTTGTAATGTCAAGATATGACGTATTTTACCATGTACCTGAATACAACGCAACGAGTTCAAAGTTGCTATAACGGTTTCAAATTCATCATAATAATGGACTTCAAATTTGTCATAACAAGTTTCAAATTCTTTATAACCGAACTGCTAATTTTGTAATAACGAGTTTCAAATTCGTTATAACAAATTGAATTTCAAACTCGTTATTACGAATTTGGAATTTTTTACAACGAATTTCAAGCTATAGTTATTATATGAGTTAGCAAGTATGTGAAATAGGTACTTCCACTGGTTCCTACCGAGCCATCGTTAAGACAAACCTGTAGTTGGACACTGTAATTCTCTTTAATCTAGCAACCAGTTTAATTTGATTTATTGTACAATTGTGATATTAAATACATCACTGAACAAGATAGTGAAGAAGTAGAAGGAATAAAAGAAAAACAATGCCAGTATATTGGTTATGTGCTTCTTATTATATATAATATACTTTTGATTACAACAAACATTAGTGTATTCAGTCCACAGCCTGGAAGATCATATTAAAATCCTTACTTCAATACTGCATCAAAAAACAAAATCAGAATAGAAAAAAGAGAAAAATTGTTACATATCAGAAGGGAATGTGATGAAAGCAAATACCTTGTTGGAAGAAATGAGAAAAAAATGGTTAAAAAAAAATATGGAAAAGATGTAAAAATTGAAACAGTAACTTGCTTCCATCTGGCTAAGAATATGAGATGGTTTGATTTAGTCTACTTTTTGTGCTTTTAATTTTTCTTACATCATGCAGATTTCACATAAAATTCAGAGAATGAAGAAGTAGAAAAAAAACTGCAAATTTAGTGCCAGAAGTTTATTTACATCTTTGTTTTTTTTATTAGATATGATGTTATTTTGATTACAAAAGGCCTTAAGGGGTTTAATCTATGGCCAGGAAGATCAATTTAAAATAAATGAGTACTGCTGCAATGATTGAAAACGAAAATACACAGTAGAAAAGAAAAAAGAAAACAAGAACTCAAGTTACATATATCAGGAAGGAATGTTAAATAAATAAAATACTTTGTAAAGGCACTGTTGGTGGTAAAAGCATTTGAAAAAAAGTAGAAAGATGTAAAATTTAATGTCGTTTAATCCTTGGTTTATACAATGTAATAAAAGTCAGTTGTTTTCATTAGACCTAGAAATATGCTGTGCAATAAAAACTAATGACTCATTTATGACAAAAAAACAAATAGAAGAACGAATAAGTTTGTTAGTAGTATATGTTGAATTACTGCTTACAATACCTCATTCTGTGCTGAGAATTGAATTACAGCTTTAAAAGCACCACACTGTGCTGGGAATTGGTCAAAATCTAATGGAAGCATATAACACTGAAAGGTAAGATAACCTACTGAAAAACAACTAATTTTTTGAAATCATCCAAATGTATTAAAAGATGAAGCTAGCTTAATCTGTTTGCATTAAAGAATGTGGGCTGAAGTTGTTTATTTCATTAAATGTGGTGATCAATTACTAGTTATTATAATTAATTAATTTCTTACGAGAGGAAGAATGACTTGCAGAACACTGCACTAGTAACTTCAGAAAATCTTGTGGCATAGGAATATGAAACAAACATAAAAACAAACTACGTTTATACTTGATAGACAAAATATTTATTTACTCTTAGTTTTGTAATTCTTATTTTAAAAGAGTACCATAATGGTATGTGATTTATCAATAAAACATGAAAAAGACGTTAATTGCTGAAGAATAAAATAATCCAAGCAACATCTCATAATAACAACATTTTATTTTTAGTATTGTTAGAGCTAAACATTAAAATCTTTTAAAAAACTCTTGCATTGACTAGTTCAAACATGTATCCAGCAATGATAACTACACAGATAAAATCACTTGATTATTTCATTTGCCCATCTAAAATGTTGTATGTATCAAAACTATTCTTCAAGATGGAGATTAAACCAGTGTTACCCAGTGCCAAGTGACTAAATCAGGACCTATAAATAGCATATTCTATCCCTATCCATGAATTCAAGCAGAACCTGTAAGCCTTAGCACAAAACAACTAGTGTATCAAGTTTGTTGCTGAGACATCAAAGACATACTTAGTAATCAGAAAGTGTCATATCATTTTCCTTGTTGATAAAATGGTTGACAAATTATAGAGAAATACCAGACATTTACAAGCTGAATTACCCTGATAACATCATCCATTTTGTTGTCGTCAGATACATTAACAAAATGTCACAAAATTTAAATTTTAATATCTTCATGATACAAAATGCTATAAGTATCTGGTTTTGTCTAAAGATCAGAACTTTGGCTAAAGCAATCAACTTCAGCCACCAGAAAATCCTTGTCGATGATCACTGCATACTTTTGATGAAGCTAACTATCATTCCTAATATTAAGATAAGATTCTGTGATGGTTCAATTATTTTTCAAGGTTGTATCAACTTGTAATTTAGTTTCAGTTTTAAAGGGTAGTAGGAATGTAGGGTAGTAGGAGTGTTAGCTCAGTGGTTAACGCCGGTGCCTTTTAATGATAATGTCCCGAGTTTGAGTCACTCCAAGATTAATGTATGTCGTCCAGTTACAGAGTTGTTGACAATTGACAATTCATAATCATGGACGTTAAAATGTGAATCTAAGAGTGACTTCGGTCAGCTTGCGGCTTTGATAAGCCAATGATGGCTTCTTCGCAAGTTCCTGCTTGCAGGATTATCTAAAATACATACATACCAAGGGTAACACAAGCAGTTTTAAAGTGGTCCTTCAAGTATAACATCACAGCTTATTAAACAAATATTAAATTCACAGACGCTGCCATCCCTTTAAAGAACCTAACACACGTAGGTAAGTTTTCACCAATCTACCTCTATTCCTTTCCCTTCCTTGCATCTCAACTTTTATGGATAGGTTTCAACATATATATTTCAACACTTACTGGTTTGGATATTTACGAGTGACAAGCTTACCAACATCGTGCGTTTTGTTGTCTGGATTTCCTACAGCGGTTTTCGTACGGAATTGGAACCAAGGTTCTTGGTCTTTACCATAATTTGGATACTGAAGTATTACCAAGCGTGCACAGCCCAATAAGTATTTTTTTTTTGATAGAGATCGTCTAGCCGTTTTTCTTCTAGCCGAAAATTGCTGTAGGAAATCCGGACAACAAAACGCACGATGTTGGTGCTAAGGTTATGGGGAGACAGGTAAGCGAGGAACAAAGTAAATATAGAAGTCTGATTAGTACTTACAGTAATATTTATGGCAAAGGATACATTTTCATAACAAATTTATAAAATTCTAGTACAAAATAATTGAAAATATGAAGGCATTTGTTATTCTACATACCATTCTAACATACAAACTCAATGCTTGGTGTATTGTGTTTACTTGTGTATATTTCATTATATATATTACATGTAGCGATCATTCTCTGGCTTCGTGCTCTTCTGTTATATCATGACAGTGACTGGTAACAGTACCGCAGGTTAAAATATCTGCTAAAATGTCTGCGGCATTACACATTTGGATACAAGTCAAGTTTGACAATGTTATCGAGGAAATGTATAACTCCAATGGGGTAGTTTTTGAGACCACAAAATAATGGCCAAGAAAGGTGATATTAAAGTAATGCCCCAAAAAACCAACAAAATGCAAGCACACAATGGAACTAAAATGCCTTCAAATACCCCCCCCCCCCACACACACTTCTCTCTTATTACTTTTAAAGATAATAAAGGGATGAAAAGAGATACAAAGCTGCTATCATAGTTTCAAAGATTCAGGAAGCACATTTTCTACAACAACTTGGGTTCATGTAGATATGCAGGGACATTTGGGGAGAGAGAATTGCATTACAATGTTACAAACGTGTATAGAGTTTTACTCTGTGAAATCAAGTTAAAAGCCAGTGAGGAATGCACATTTTACATTTTCCTTCGTGCTCTCAGCATCCTTTTTCTAACATATAAAATACATGGTACTTTAAGCCCCACCTGTGTTAAATGTACTATCAATGCCCAGCAGATTACATGCATGCAATGTAATACATACATGACTATCCTCTTTCAGCCATAAGCATAAATGGAGAAACTCAATCAGAAAACGAGTCAACTTTTTATCATCTTCAGCAAAATCACCGCTTCTGTGCTACTTGTTGAAGTAGGCTTTGTCACTTTGTCCTTGGCAGAACTCTTCCTTCAATAAATGGTCACACTCATACTGCGGTTGACTTTCTTACCAACCATGCGAGAACTGTTCACTACTGGATGTTGAAACTTGGCACTTGTCTTGTCTTTGTCTGATGTGGCACTTCTTGCTTCTTTAAGTTTTCTGTCAAAAGAATTGTTGAATAATCGATTAGGATTCAACCTACAGTAACTGCTGGCAGACAATTAACATTCATAGTGAGTGTCCTTAGTGTGATCCTGTTAGTTAATGCAGAACATTTATCAGGCTGGTTAAGTAGTAAACAATCCCCCAAAATCCATGCAAACTGCTAACAAATCCTTTACTAATATTGTAAACTACAGCACTACCAATTTAACCTGTGTCATTGTGAACTCTATCTATAAATACTGAATGTATATATCCCTCCCTAACAAATTCAATCTTTTCAATACATTTTCCTGAAATAAGTTTTATTGCTTGCTTAGCAACATGCATTCTGCTATACTCAAACCCCCAAAAAAGTTGGAGAATCCTGTTTTCTACTCTAGCTTTAAGTCTGTTCTTCTAGACTCTTTTGCAGTATTCATCTATAATTTTTGCAGTAGATAAGCAGTTTGTTAACAGCTTTTGATCTCATTGACTTTCAATATTCCTGTAATCCTATCCCTTCAAGTGATCATCCCAATTTATTTTTCTCTCCTATTTCTCTTTTTTCCATTTTCTGTCAGTTGGAGACTCCTGTATTCTACTCACAGCTTTAATTCTGTACTTCTAGACTCTTTTGCAGTAGATAAGCAGTTTGTTAATAGTGTTTGATCTCTTTGACTTACAATATTCCTGTAATCCTATCCTTTCAAGTCATCCTCCATATTTAGTTCTCTCCTTGGTCCTATTTCTCTTTTTTCTATTTTCTGTGTCCTGTTGATGTGTTCATCGTATCTATGCAACCAACACACGTTTCAGATGCCCAACAATCTACCTGTGCCACCTTCAACAGCAGCCATTATTAATTTATCTTTCCTGCTGTCTACTTAAATGTGTCCTCATGTAGTCTTTATTTGTTTCAGTTCGCCATAGATGATCCTGCAAGGATCGAAATGCCAGGCTCTCTAATTTTGCATCTTTAAACTTCACACTGGGCTCTTTGCAGTAGATAAGCAGTCTGTGAACAGGCTTTCCTCTCTCTCCTTATTCTTCTATACTTCTTGTCCTTCTCAGTTTACATCTAATATTGTTAGAACATAGTACATTTCACGTCAGTGCAATGTACCTTTATGTAACATACCTTGATAACACAACATTCTGGAATTTAGCGGCATTTAATTCCTTCTTCAGTTCTGTGAAGATGACATTGGACTGTTGGCATAGAATTGAATGCTTAACCAGGGTAAGAACGGACGGTCTCTCTGAAGGGTCTGCTGCCACCATTTCCTTTGGAAAAACACAAAAACAGTGCATGATATGAACAACAGAAGACCATTATGATTAGTGAAGGAAAAATAGCTCACTCACAGAAGAAACCCCACAGATGCAAACACTGTACATATTCTAGTCTCATTAAAATGAATTTCTGTAAACAGATTTAAAACAATACTCAGCACATTGGTAACAGCTAGGGGGATGTCTAACTTTACTAAGCTGTAATTATTGTAACAATAGCATTGTTGTAATAACACTTATTTCTCGGGGATTCAATCCAATGGTTACCTGTGAATGTTAAACATTTCTGCAAAGCATTTCCACATGTTTTCTCGGTTCCCTCCTATCATAAAGCAGTTTCGAGATTTTGGTTTTGAAATTATATTTGTCACAAAACAATTAAGATACCAATTTCCTGTGCATAGAAACACAGCTAGACTGACTGTTGTTATTGGTTACCTTCAGTGTTATACTTGTACAGTGACTTTGCACTAATCTAGCCCCCCCACTCATGACATGTACATTTGTGGAGTCATGGTACACTGACTCCAGTGGTACCTATGTACACTGATGGTACTGTATGTTGCTTACATTAATACATTTACACAGTGAGTGTAACTAGTGTTGCATCAGTGCAGTACACTGCCTAGAGTAATACATTTGCACAGACATGGTACATTACCTACAGTGTTACATTTGTACAATGACAGCACCCACCATGTAACATTTACACAGTGAGTGTACACTATGTATAGAGTGTTGCACCAGTGCAGTGTCAGTACACTGCCTAGAGTAATACATTTGTACAGTCATGGTACACTACCTACAGTGTTACATATGTACAATGACAGCACAGCACCCACCATGTAACATTTACACAGTGAGTGTACACTATGTAGAGTGTTACATCAGTGCAGTGTCAGTACACTGCCTAGAGTATTTACATTTGTACAGACATGGTACATTACCTACAGTGTTACATTTGTACAATGACAGCACAGTACCCACCATGTAACATTTACACAGTGAGTGTACACTATGTAGAGTGTTACACCAGTGCAGTGTCAGTACACTGCCTAGGGTAATACATTTGTACAGTCATGGTACATTACCTACAGTGTTACATTTGTACAATGACAGCACAGCACCCACCATGTAACATTTACACAGTGAGTGTAAACTATGTAGAGTGTTACACCAGTGCAGTGACAGTACACTGCCTAGAGTAATACATTTGTACAGTCATGGTACATTACCTACAGTGTTACATTTGTACAATGACAGCACAGCACCCACCATGTAACATTTACACAGTGAGTGTACACTATGTAGAGTGTTACATCAGTGCAGTGTCAGTACACTGCCTAGAGTAATACATTTGTACAGTCATGGTTCATTACCTACAGTGTTACATTTGTACAATGACAGCACAGCACCCACCATGTAACATTAGTACAGTGACTGTACACTGCATAGAATAATACATTTGTTATTGCCTTTTGTGTAACATTCGTATAGTGACGTCACTAAGTGTACACTAAGCTGTCTTACCTTTAACAGTTCATTCAAATCATGAGATAGATGTCTGAGTGGGCCAAGCATCCCTTCTCGGATCCTGTGCCATTGTTCACCATTCTTGGGTAATGGACCCCCACCGGCACACTCATAAACTGAGAGGGCTAACGAGAAAATATCGCCCTTTGGGAGATGAGAGTAATCCTGGAAAGAGACGAAATACAGACATTTTCTAACTTTAAAGCCAAAAGTTTTAGCTATTTTCCATTAATGATTACATTCCCATTCTAAAGGATTCATCAAGTTACCACAAAAAAAATGTTTCAAAAACTTGCTTCATGTTAAGTTCATGGCCTCCAAAAATATGTGCTTAGCCAGTTCTCAGGCTCAACAGTCAAGGCCAATAGAAATAAAACATTGAACCCTAATTCTTAAATGCAACAGTAGGCTAGTTACAATCAAGATGGTAAGTCTAGACGAGGTGTTGGTGAAACTTGCCTTCAAGCCAACACAACATTTCACTTACCTGTTGTGAACAAACAAACAACCAAAATGATTAATCTAGCTCATTCAATTACAAAATGGCCAAATTGCTAAATTAATCCACAGATGTTCATCAGGTTTTTCTTACAGAAGAACCATAGTGGTTTTTAAAGACAATATATAAGCTAATAACTGTTACAAAAAAGTTGAACACTAAATCCTTCCCTGGTGAACAAAACCAACTAATCTATCATTTAAAAGTATTTCTGGGAACTGTGCTGGTCCTGCAGCCTCATAGTAATAGAGTTATGGATAATGACACTTGAAGAATAATATTTAAAAAAACAATACTCTTCAACAGATATGGATTGTTATGAATTATAAGACAGGTTCGTATGCTTTTATTACAGTAACCTAAAAAATATGACAGATCAAGTCAGTTATTGTAGAAGTGTCTAGTATGACATTTTCTGATTCCAGACGAAATTCTAATCCTGCTAAATGCTTTGGGTCAAACACAACATGCTTCAGGGTGACAAAACTTGTGACGTCTTTGATGGCTTGACCAATGACCATAAACGATCAATATATTTGCATTACAAGATTCTAATTTATGTGGATGACAAACTTCTCATTAAGTGGAAGAATTCCACTTGATTAAAATTGAAGAAAACAGGAAAGTTTTTATTAAAGGGTTTGAAGACTCGCGCACAAAGAAATGTCTCATGCCGGTAATCTGATCTAGTTTCGAATGAGGTGTAACAGAAGTGTTAGACACCACCATCGATCCCAGAAAATACACACACAGCTTGCTACCGTCGGTAAGTAGACACTAGTGTACAGTCAATACATACAGCTACGGTCACAACACAGTGTACATAGCAGTGATGAACATCTCAGGTCTAGATAAAAGATAACAAGGTATCACGTTTCATTACTGTCTGCATTTTGGAGCGACAAGAAGAAAACTTCACTTGCAAGCAACGGAAACTTTTTCAGAGCGTGGCACTTGGTTTGGTGCGAGTCTTCATTGCCTTTAAATGATTATTATTATTATTATTATTATTACACCAGTACTTATAGAGCGCAATATCCCGAAGCTCAATGCGCGGAACAAACAAGTAAACTATACAACAATTAACCATAGACTTCCCTGAGATAATGTAATATTACCATGTAGTAGTACAACTGCATGGTAAAGCTCTGACTTACCTCTTGCAAGATTTCATTTGGAAGGTATCTTATATCACCCTCTTCAACTTTTGGGTCTAGTACTGAGGTCACATGACCAAGGTCACCTACAGACACACAATAAAAATGAAAGTAAAAAAAGATATATAAATTATGTTTTAAAAAATGAAAGTTTTCTTATTATCTGTTTATAATCATGCTTTGGTATGACATGGCCAATTCTGATCAAAGAGGAGGTCTATGTTTGTTTCGTCAGATAGACAAACTGTGGAAATTCAATACTATATAGTGGCTGCATTATCTGCCAAGGACAATGGCATAATCTGTAACTTTTGACAGACTTACATCAACAAACAGAAAATAAATAAAATAGAACTTTCTTACTCTTAATGATGTGGCATTGAACAGACACACAGTAATTTGGTACTTGTACACTCTGTAAGTCCTGTGGAAATGGCAGTCAATGCACTACACTGGAAATTTATCAAGCTTGTGTCCTATTGAGCTTTAACAATTCTGTATGCAAACTTTACCAACCATACTTCTTTTTGCTTTAAAAAAAGTTACCGTACTTTGTGAAAACTACCAACAGAATAAATAAATGAAAGAACAAAAGAAAAATTAAAATGGTATTAAATGGCATAAGAAAAAAAAGAAAGAAGAGTTTTTACCAATTTTATAGATGGGTGAGATTGGTGATGAGGTGACTTGCATCCTCTCATCCTCGGGGCTCTCTTGGATATCTTTAAGCCTATCTTTCACACCAGACTGATGGGAGATGAAGATGTTTCCTAAGAAAGGATAGAAAAAAGTAAGATTGTAAAAGGAAATCTTCAGTTCAAAAAGCTGTTGGCATTTTATTGGCAAATTTAACAATCCTTATAGATCTTACTCCAAATACGATCGCAATTAATTAAACCAAGAGCCCTTCCTAGACTTCTCACCAAAGAAAGTTTAAAAAAAAAAGGATTAAAATGAATACATGTTATCCGTCACTTTTTACATAGCATTAGTCATGTGTGTAAGCAAATTGGAAATTGTATTTTTAAATATTAAATTCATTACTGAAAATGAAACTTTACTAGTGAATCTATGCAAGATTGAAACAAGCTAAGATAAGATTGATGCATTTCAAGAGAAAAAGAATGGTACAATGACAAAAGTGTTCTAAATATAACAACACAGAAGAGATTCCACTGGCATGATCATCAAACCTGAAGTAGCTTCTTAACAAGCAAATTGAAATATTTTGATAGGGAGGGGGGGGGGCAAGGCTGATCAAGACAGGACCTAGATAAGTATCAATGTGCCAAATTGATAAACAGTTTTGTATTTACTGGTCTTTCACTTTCCTTTGCCATCTCCTCTCCTCACACCATTCTTCATATATTTAGAAACATTTGACTGATTCTTACCTGGTTTGATATCTAAATGAACGAGGCCTTGGTTATGGATGTATTCTAGCCCTTTAGCCACTTGGAGTAGGATCTCTTTGAGTTGTGGCTCTGAGAATGACTGTCCCTCTACATGATTCCTGGCGATTACATCGGCCAGGCTACCACCTGAAGAGATAAACAGGAACATTTTGATAAATTACAAAAGAAACTCAGAGAACCAAACACTCTAAGGTAAC
The DNA here is from genome assembly GCA_020650975.1 of Apostichopus californicus. Taxonomy (NCBI): domain Eukaryota; kingdom Metazoa; phylum Echinodermata; class Holothuroidea; order Aspidochirotida; family Stichopodidae; genus Apostichopus; species Apostichopus californicus. The sequence goes on from JAIPMN010037194.1 coordinate 12,096, forward strand.
ATTTTGCACCACTGATCGAGCGTTATTGACAAGGCCTAAGGTTTCATGAAAATTACAATTCCTGCCTGCAATGAATGTGAAACACTTTCACCAATTCAAACTAACAACCCGCAATCTGTAACAGGAGTAACATGATTATCATAATATACTTGGTTGATTTTCACTAGTAAAAATATACAATTTAGAAGTTAAACATTTGGATCAGATTGGTATTCCTCAGCTGCAGCAACTCAATCGAGACCAAACAATTGTTGTACATTTAAGTGAACCAGTTCAATTGAGACATTTTCAACAGGTTCCAATAACATTAACTAAGTTACTACAGGTCATGCTGGTATATATTAATTTCTTGTTGTGCAGTGAGAGTGACATACATGAAAGGTGTCTTAATCATCTAAAAGTAACTCCAAACTCACCATTACAGAATTCATTCTGTATAATCATGTGGTTATCTTCAGCCCATGCTGAGAAATACCTGACTACATGAATGTGAGCCCCTAAAACTGCATGTGCATAAACTTCATTCAGAGCCATTTTCCTGTAGAGGAGAGAATTTGATGAGTATTTGAGCAGTGTTAATTCATAATATTACCGTAGAGAGGAACCTTTGAGCTGCACTTCATTATAAAAAAATATATCACTATAGAGAATAACATTTGTTCTTCATAAGCGATTTTCTGAGCCCAAGAAGCAAGCAAAGAGTTTTCAGAAGATGCACATCTGTTATGAAGATAGAAGAAGAATTTGTACATGTACTATCAATTTCAAACTAACAGATGTTATTGCAATACATAGGAGTGTTAGCTCAGTGGTTAACGCCGGTGCCTTTCAATCATAAGGTCCCCAGTTCGAGTCCCCCCAAGATTAATGTATTTCGTCCAGTTACAGAGTTGTTGACAATTGACAATTCATAATCATGGACGTTAAATATGAATGTAAGAGACTGACTTCGGTCAGCTTGCGGCTTCGATACGCCAATGAGGCTTCTTCGCGAGTTCCTGCTTGCAGGAGGATCTAATATACATACATAGTGTAGCACTATAGCTCCATCTTGCACAAAATGCAAGAAACCGTATGTTGTGCCTGGCGTTACATTGGACACACAACCAGCTGCATTAATATAGCTGCTTGCCTAGAATTATAACCAGGTGACAATTCACACTGGAATTATTGCAAGAATGCACTCTACGAGGTCTAATAATTGTCTGATGTTACAATCAGTCAGTTATTGTCTTCCACAAATATTCTGATAACAATGACCAGGGAGTAACAGTTGCAATGTTTTACATTTGATTATAAGGCTAGACGACAAATCGTTTTCATTCAGTTTCACACACCAAGTGCTGATGTTTCCTTTGAAAGCAAAAAGACTCTCCCAACATTTCAGTAAATGTTGCGATATTTATACTGTACACTTTCAAAGTGGTGTATCTGTTCAATGTGTTTGGGAAGGACATTAATGCAATGGCAACCAACACAATAAGTTACCCACAGAAATAACAAATTTATAATGTTGAAGAGCTGTGTAATATGTTTATATACTTTCACAGTATGATAACAATATGTTACACACCAATGCTTGCACAGCATTAAGTTTTGTCACATGTGGTCAGTGTTTGCAGCCTGATGAGAAGAGGCATCAAGATTAAATGTTACTACTTTAGAATCTAAATAAAATAAAACTGTTAGCAAACTGCTTATCCACTAGAGAGCCTGTGTAAGAGAATGTGTAAAATTAAGTTGGCCTGACGTTTCGATCCTAGCAGGATCTTCTTCAAAGGCAAAATGACAAGTAACAGTAACAGAAGGGACAAAAACACGCACAGAATTTACAGACAGGTTAATGAGCTTGTCTACTAATCCCCTTACATCTATCTCTTTGTGTTCACCATGCTCATTAACCTGTCTGTATTCTGTGCGTGTTTTTGTCCCTTCTGTTAAGTACTGTTACTTGTCATTTTGCCTTTGAAGAAGATCCTGCTATGATCGAAACGTCAGGCCAACTTACTTTTACACATACTTTAGAATCTGAGTCAAATGGCCTAAAATTACCTGATGATTATTAATATTACTATAGATATCCCTCCAGGCATTTTAATTAAGTACTGTTCAAACAATTTAATAGAAAACTAACTCAAGAATTGATCCAGCCACAGGCTTCTTTGACTTCTTGACAGCGTAAGTACAACCATCCAGTCTGTTGACGCATTTATAGACAGAACCAAATTCACCGCATCCGATCTTGCTGATCTCTAGAAACTCTGCATTGTATCTTGATATGTTACTATCGTGGATAGCAACTCTCTGTCAAACAGAAGGATAAAAAACTTTAAGCTACAGCTTTCAATATGGTGGTAAGTTACTTTAAAAATTAAAGACATGATAAAGTACATGAAAAGTCAAAACAAATCTCTTGTAACCTTTTTCCTGAAAAAAATCACAACAGGAATGATGAAACTACAGAAAACCTGAAAGATTTGCCATTTCTGTAATTATTCAAAGCACCAGACCTAATTTGCGGGACACATCTTCTGTACAGAGAACAAGACAAGTTTATAACTTAATACTTAGAAGTGTTCTGCCAATGAGTCAGTGGTAAGGAAGTAGATATATCTAGCTTGATTGTTGGTAGCCAGTTAAAGGGAGAGTCCAGAGGAAAATATAGTTTCGACTGATGTAAGAGGAACACATTCTCAGCATCTTGGTGAAACTTGCATTCGGTTCCTAAATGGGCATTTGCAATATACTGATAATTGAATTTACTAGTTTTAATGTACTGTAAGTGTTCTTCAAAGCCAACAGGTTTGATGTCATAGTCGCAGACTGACAGCAAAATGTTTTGGTTTACTTTTTAAATTTATTGTTTTGAAACTGGATTGGATAGGGTTCCAGTGTAATACCTGCGGCGATGTAAAGTTAACAATATACCAATTTTGGAAGAGTATTCATGCTGAGATGCATCACATTTTTGAAGTAGAAAATTGTAGTTAACTTTTGCAGAAAAAAGGAAAACACAGTTGTCAGAGTGCTTTTATGACATCACACATGTTTGCTTTAAGTTCAGTTCTGTTGAAAATCATGTGAACTTCAAATGTTGTCATCTTGAAAACGGCGCTTAGGCATTGAAATGGGGATGCAATATGTTCTTAGAGCTTTCATCTGTCAGGTAACTCCTTTTTCTGGACCATCCAAATTTTTTTAAGTATAAATATTTCTATGACCTGATCACAGTTACTTTAAAGTACAGTACAAGCATGCAAAAACAATGCTTTTAAAATTACAATGTACTTTATATATCTTCTATGCAAAGAAATAGAACTGATATAATTTAAGCGGCATATGTAGTTCGGCATGTGTTTTCTAAAGTTCTCTTTCACAGTACCTACATGTTACTACAGCTTTAACTTGCGACTGAGATGATTACATAGGTCTGTACATATGATAACTTGTTAGATGTAGTCTCTAGGGGTTTTCCTATTGCTTAAACATAGTAAAGAAAAACAATCTTTTTCAATGTTGAATTTCCCCCTGAAAGTTCTACTGACGTTTTGTTGAAACACCATTGGAGATGTCTTTTGTAAATAAAGTTATGAAAGAACTGATGTATGGAATTTAACTTGAAGAAATTGAATGCTTAGTCTTTATCAATTATAAACTTTTCCTAACATATCTTCAATAAACTTATTATAATAGTGTAACACTAGTAGCTCATTGGATCTCTTCCAGCTTCAGACATCCATCATTTTTTCTAAAACAGTCGTACTAGTTTGTGTGAGCCTTTCTAGTTGTAACTTCAAAATACTTCAAATACCTACCTTGGATGGATTTTCAAATTCGGTGTCACTAAGATCGTATTCATCATCCATTGGTTCAAGTTCATCTGTGATACTATTTCTGCAAGAACGAACATTGTAAATATAGGCTATGAATGCTTCATTGGCTCAAGTCATAACTTTTGCTGCATGTGTACAATGAATACTATATTTGATTTAGCCTAAGAAAGTTGATTCCCTACCTAGTTAAAGTTCAATAGGACTAGGCTACATGTGTATCATGACAAGTTTCCTCATTGACCTAATTTCTACATGTGGCAAATTATTGATATTACATCTGATGCAAGTGAACAAATAATAGATCCATGTTACTGTTAGGTGGTGCACTGAAATGTCACAAGGGGGAACAGGTAAGTAGGCTAAGGCACCATTACACAACAAAGGGCAAATACATTTGATTTTAGACTCCAGTAGCAACAACCCTAATTTCCCTAAAGTTAGACTTAAATTAATTCTTACTTTCTCTCTGGTCGTTGACGTTTCTTAGCAGCTCCGCTTACATTCATAACAACTTGTGGGGTAAAAGGGTTGACATTTGCTGCGGCTCTTCGACGAGTCCGAGGTGCTATCACTCCTTTCGTTTCTCTACTTCTTGTGCCTCCTGAAAACAATCTGCCTGCTATGTTACGATTTCTTCTCCTTTCACTACTTTTTTGTTCTTGTTGCTGCAACAAAGACTTCGGTGTTTGAGGAGAATCAAACAGGCGTAAATTTTTCAGCCTCCTATGAGGAGGAGTGCCATTACTACTAGTATTAGTAGTGTAACAAGACCTATCACTAGTACTAGTAGTATTGTTGGACATAAACGAGATGGTTTTAGAGTTGCTAAGCATACTAACGTCAGGTGAGACTTGGATACCTAAATCTAAGTCTACAGGTGATTCAGACCTTCTTAATGTCCTACGAAAACTGTTCTTGGAGCTTGCTTTTGGTGTTGCTAAACCTGGACTCCAACAGTCTGGGCTTCCTCCAAATGAAACGTCTCTGTTTTCGTCTGACAAATTTAAAATTGAACAGGAACTGTCCAGTGAATGGTAACCAGAACTTTCGTCCCCATCATCACTGTCACGACTAAAATTAAGCCTTTGAACTGGTGCTTTAACGTTATGCATTTTCAGATTAAGCCTAGGCTACTTGCGAAAGTTTAAAATTCCAGACTCACAAGTCAGTCTTTCTACTACTAACAAGCCTAAGCCAAACTAGGCTTACAAATTGTACAAGTTAAGATAACAGAGTAACGGTAATCCAGTCTGAACACTTAAATTTAAAATAGCTGTCTTGCGCAACTTCAAACCCGGTTGATCACTAACAGTAAGAACATGTTATAACGTGAACTCCAAAACAACATCGGTGGCGTGCGATCATATTGTACTTGTGGTATGATGTGTATGCCATACATGTACACAGTGTGTTAATAATTACTACTCTAACATACACACATTTACGTACACGTTGTACATTTTACCCCTTCATAAAATGGCGCGGACGTCTCTGTATGCCATATGACATGCGCGTGTTCAGAAAATCAACCAATCACTGACAAGGAATTTATTTACAACATCTAAAGCGGTTAATTATAAAGGTAGTATTATCGATTGGAGACTCACTGCAAAATGAATCACAACAAACATCAAATAAAACACGAATGGTAATTTTCAAGGTGATTAACTTCTAACCCTTATTTCTTTTCATTCATTACTAATTACATACGATTTGTAGAAAGTAAACGCACATGAACTAATATCCAAAATTTGTGAATCATTGTTAGTGGGTATTACTGGATTACGAACGCCATAGTGACTGGCTTCGTGAATGAAGAGGCGTGATTTCCGCGTGACATCATTGTTATGGGCGTGTAGACATTGCGGTAAACATATCTGTTGGTAAATAATGATGATTCATTTGACCTTATTATGTGATGTCAAAAGTGACGTGTCCGAAATGACAAGAATTCCAGAAAGTTTACTCGTTCTAACGAGAATTCAAGGGTTACGTCATTGCCATTTGACCTTTCATACAACCAGTGAATCCTGACAAATCACCAGATATGACATGGCAATTTTGCACCTTCCCCTAAACTGCAATATGTATATCGATCCCTTCCGTGTTATGAGATGAAGGCGAGCATCTAGTACAGGAGTAGTCTTGGCCAAGTCGTTTGTAATACTCTTTTTGTCGCGTGCAACCGTATATGCCTCACTGGCAGTGTCCGTTTCTGCCTACCACGAATGTGCTTGCCCACTGTATTTTACATGCCGGAGGATCTGTCCGATACAAACGTCGTGGACATTTCTCCAAAGAGGGGCGTGAACTTATGCAAACTTCAAAATCTTTATTCATATTATTATTATTACGAAATTGGGTGTCATGTGAGATCATGTTTCTTGAACAGCAATTAGCGACTTGCAGGCTTGGAACCCATATTTTGCTAAGGATAATTCTTACCTGTATTAATTCTATTTAATACCGGCATTAATTCTCAGCCAATCACCATGCAGCTTCATATGCCGGTATTAAATAGAATGAATACCAGCATTAAATAGTATTAATACTGGCAATAAATAGAATTAATTCCGGCATAAATAGACCAGGCGCGAAACTTGCCCCGTTAGTTCATCCATCTTCATTCAAGAGTCTTCCAAACTTTTCATAGTGTAATGCTCTTCGAAGATTAACAAAACGGTTCAAAGCATTGCGAACTGGTAAACATTGGATGGGGATTGGGAGTCAACATTTGTCAATAACCTAATACCTAAGTATCTTTCGCTTGTCGACAAAAAATTTGCAGAAATGGTGTATGGCTGTCATGCGTGCCATTGCGTTGTACTTTGCTTTCTTCAGCAGAAAAAACTGCGCTGCTTTCACGCTGCAGCAAGAGGGATTAGCACTAGCTCAGAGCATAATAGCTTAAAATTTCACTAATCAAAGAAGAGGCTGAGAAAGAATCAAAATGACCCAAGTAGTACCCTCTTTGTACCATATTGAGCCTCATGTATGGGAGCTGTCTTCATTGATTGTGACAAATGTGATTGCAGGCACTTTCACTCTTCACAGTTTTTCATGTCATGTTTGGTTCATTTCTTGTTGCATTCATATTAAGTGACATCCCATAGCAAGGTTGCTCAAATATAGCAAAACTTAGGTCAATGTTTTACTTCAAATAATGAAGGTAAAGGAAATTTTACTAAAACTTGTGTGATATGCAAAGTTTACACAAAGGATGCTACTAATACAAAACTTCTGAGCTAGATCAAAGGGAAATCATGTATCAGGGACAACAATATTAGTTCATTTACAAGGCTTTCTGCACCCTTTGAGTTCTGTTGACCCCAAAATTTGGGCCCAAATGAAATTTGGTTTCCATGCACACAATAGGTTTTGCACTCACTATGGTGTATCAACATACCAAGGATGTAGTTAACCAAACTGTATGTACAGTTGGGGTTGTGTTACAAGGCAGGTCCATATGCAGCGTTTCCAATGGAGGTTGGGGGGGGGGTGGGTGGGTTGAATGTTATTAAAAAAGGACCATTTGATTAATAACTCCGTTGGTCATTATTATGCGAGC
>JAIPMN010037202.1:0-15848 GCA_020650975.1 Apostichopus californicus
AGAGTGCAGTGTTCATGATGCTTTTCAGCTTTAATTTGTATAATTTTAATGAAATCTATGCACACTTCTTCTTTTGTAACGCTACATTAAATGAACAAGTACTGAGCGCCCCATTTTCTTAGCTGACTTTCCTTAATGGAACCTACTTGATATGCAAAAGGAAGAAATTCGAGGAAAGGATGTTCGGTTTTTTCTCGTTGTGGGTCCATTTTCTTTAGCTAGTATCACCCATTGGGCAAAAGAAAACCCTGGAAACGAAACTGTGTAGCTGTAGAAACAATATGAGCATCCGATGTAATTTATTTACGTGGGCTATGAAATATCAAGTCTGAATTCGGCCTAAAGTTATTTTTAATGATTTTACGAAACTTGTTTGAATATAAAAAAAATATCGGCCTATGGGAACATCCCTCATTGTTCTTGATCCAGATTGATGCTTGATTCATACATAACAATATATTGACAATGCATCAATTTTAACTAGGCAAAATACTACACTACATGTACAGTTGAGACAGTTTTGAAGATATCACAAACCAATACGAACACCATGGACTGTCCTGCTAGAGCATGTACAACTGCAATTATCTGGTGGTTGCTATGTGTGTGTGTGTGTTTACAACTATATAAACAAGCAAAATATAGATCTTTGTCTTCTAACAAGAAGCGGCTTTATGTCACATTAAACCTATAAAGTCGATGAACAGTTCATCAATTTTGACCTGAAAGATACCTTCTTTCATGGTAATTGTTTAACTTTTTAATAACATTAAACAATTCAGAAAATAAGGTTTTACTTCATGTGTCACCGACAAAATTTAATTTGATCCTACTTTCGGTAGGATGCAAAACAGATACATTTCTTTATAGTAAGGAAGATTCATTGCCATTAGTTTACATATGTAGAGACTACGTGCACTATGCATATATGTTTCGTGTTAACAAGAGGTCATTGCACGTGGTGCCTCTCGCATGAAAAGCTTTGGTGAGAAAGATCGTTCATGGTTTTACGCTTATTTCTTTTACCTTTTTAGGAACAATGGAGGGTCCACATGGATGAAGTGATGTTACATCAGGTAAGTAATGTGAACGCTTTCGAAAGAGCAGCGGCCGTATAAACCATAACTACCCATGAACAAGGTGAATGGTTGAGGAGCGTCGTGAGCCACATAATACACGTCCACATATTACTTATGAGTGTAGCTTGTATGTTGTACACACGGGAACAATGCTATGATCTACTTCATAGGTCCAGTTCTGCATAGAGAGCCAAAATAACCAAGCATACCAGTTGTGCATGTGAGTTCAACGCTGTAGTATTGCACTAAAACTTTCGCAACCGAAAGCACGCTTGTCGTTGTCACATGTATTTTATGTTGACTTTTGCTATGCTTATACCATGTTACAGCTTAAACTTTAGAGTCTTTAATTAAGGAATATAGTCCAACGCCTACTTTGTACTATTATGTCTGGACTTTAATATCAGTTCTTTTGGATGAAATGTATCATTTTGTCGCTGGCGTTTAAATAATGACGCACGAACTTAGTCAGTGTAGTACGATCAGTGTTTCAATACCAACATGTAGGTAAATGAAGTAGTTTTACCCATCAGAGAGCAGTGTTCATGATGCTTTTTAGCTTTAATTTGTATAATTTTAATTAAATCTATGCACACTTCTTCTACTGTAACGCTACATTAAAGGAACAAGTACTGAGCGCTCCATTTTCTTAGCTGACTTTCCTTAATGGAACCTACTTGATATGCAAAAGGAAGAAATTCGAGGAAAGGATGTTCGGTTTTTTCTCGTTGTGGGTCCATTTTCTTTAGCTAGTATCTCCCATTGGGCAAAAGAAAACCCTGGAAACGAAACTGTGTAGCTGTAGAAACAATATGAGCATCCGTTGTAATTTATTTACGTGGGCTATGAAATATCAAGTCTGAATTCGGCCTAAAGTTATTTTTTAATGATTATACGCAACTTGTTTGAATATAAAAAAAATATCGGCCTATGGGAACATCCCTCATTGTTCTTGATCCAGATTGATGCTTGATTCATACATAACAATGTATTAACAATGCATCAGTTTTAACTGGGCAAAATACTACACTACATGTACAGTTGAGACAGTTTTGAAGATATCACAAACCAATACGGACACCATGGACTGTCCTGCTAGAGCATGTACAACTGCAATTATCTGGTGGTTGCTATGTGTGTTTTTACAACTATATAAACAGGCAAAATATAGATCTTTGTCTTCTAACAAGAAGCGGCTTTATGTCACATTAAACCTATAAAGTCGATGAACATTTCATCAATTTTGACCTGAAAGATACTTTCTTTCATGGCAATTGTTTAACTTTTTAATAACATTAAACAATTCAGAAAATAAGGTTTTACTTCATGTGTCACCGACAATATTTAATTTGATCCTACTTTCGGTAGGATGCAAAACAGATACATTTCTTTATAGTAAGGACGATTCATTACCATTAGTTTACATATGTAGAGACTACGTGCACTATGTATATATGTTTCGTGTTAACAAGAGGTCATTGCACGTGGTGCCTCTCGCATGAAAAGCTTTGGTGAGAAAGATCGTTCATGGTTTTACGCTTATTTCTTTTACCTTTTTAGGAACAATGGAGGGTTCACATGGAGGGACTGATGCTACACCAGGTAAGTAATGTGAACGCTTTCGAAAGAGCAGCGGCCGTGTAAACCTTAACTACGCATGAACAAGGTGAATGGTTTAGGAGCATCGTGAGCCACATTATACACGTCCACATATTACTTATGAGTGTAGCTTGTATGTTGTACACACGGGAACAATGCTATGATCTACTTCATAGGTCCAGTTCTGCATAGAGAGCCAAAATAACCAAGCATACCAGTTGTGCATGTGAATTCAACTTTGTAGTATTGCACTAAAACTTTCGCAACCGAAAGCACGCTTGTCGTTGTCACAGGTATTTTATGTTGACTTTTGCTATGCTTATACCATGTTACAGCTTAAACTTTAGAGTCTTTAATTAAGAACTATAGTCCAAAGCCTACTTTTTACTATTATGTCTGGACTTTAATATCAGTTCTCTTGGATAAAATGTATCATTTTGTCGCTGGCGTTTACATAAATGACGCACGAACTTAGTCAGTGTAGTACGATCAGTGTTTCAATACCAACATGTAGTTTTACAAATCTGAGTGCAGTGTTCATGATGCTTTTTAGCTTTAATTTGTATAATTTTAATGGAATCTGTGCACACTTCTTCTGTTTTAACGCTACATTTAAGGAACAAGTACAGAGCGCTCCTTTTTCTTAGCTGACTTTCCTTAATGGAACCTACTTGATATGCAAAAGGAAGAAATTCGAGGAAAGGATGTTCGGTTTTTTCTCGTTGTGGGTCCATTTTCTTTAGCTAGTATCTTCCATTGGGCAAAAGTAAACCCTGGAAACGAAACTGTGTATCCGTAGAAACAATATTAGCACTCGTTGAATTTTTTTTCTTGCGCTATGAAATATCAAGTCTGAATTCTGCCTAAAGTTATTTTTTAATGATTTTACGCAACTTGTTTGAATATAAAAAAAATATCGGCGTATGGGAACATCCCTCATTGTTCTTGATCCAGATTGATGCTTGATTCATACATAACAATGTATATACAACGCATCAGCTTTTCATCAACTAAGCAAAATACTACACTAAATGTACAGTTGAGACAGTTTTGGAGATAACACCAATCACTACGGACAATATGGACTCCCATGCTAGAGCATGTTTACTTACCTGGTGATTACTATGTGTGTGTTTTAACAACTTTATAAACAAGCAGAAATAGATCTTTGTCTTCTCCAGGCGCACACTGTTTATACGAGAAGCGGCATTATGTCACATTAAACCAATAATGTCGATGAATTGTTCATGAATTTTAAACTGAAAGATGCTTTATTTCATGGCAATTGTTTAACTTTTCATTAACATCAAACAATTCAGACCACAAGGTTTTATTTCATGTGTCACCGACAATATTTTATTTGATCCTACTTTCGGTAGGATGCAAAACAGATACATTTCTTTATAGTAAGGACGATTCATTACCATTAGTTTACATATGTAGAGACTACGTGCACTATGCATATACGTTTCGTGCTAATTAGAGGTCATTGCACGTGGTGCCTCTCGCCTGAAAAGCTTTGGTGAGAAAGATCGTTCATGGTTTTACGCTTATTTCTTTTACCTTTTTAGGAAATCCAGACTCCAACTCCTGCCTCACAAGGTAAGTAATGTGAACGCTTTCGAAAGAGCAACGGTCGTGTAATCCTTAACTACGCATGAACAGGGTGAATGGTTTAGCAGCATCGTGAGCCACATAATTTACTTCCAGATATTATTGATGAGTGTAACTAGTATGTCGTAGAGAGCCTAAATAACAAAGTATACCAATTGTGCATGTGAATTCAACGCAGTACTATTGTACGAAAACATTCGCAACCGAACGCACGCATATCGTTGTTACAGGTAATGTATGTTGATTCTTGCTATGCTAATACCATCTTACAGCTTAAACTTTTTAGGGTCTTTAATTAAGGAATAGGGTCCAAAGTCTACTTTGTTCTATTATTTCTGGACTTAAAATTTAGTTTTCTAGGCTGAAATTTATCATTGTGTCGCTGGCGTTTAAATAAATGACGCACGAACTTAGTCAGTGTAGTACGTTAAGTGTTTTAATATCAAAGCTGCAGGTGGATGAAGTAGTTTTACCCATCAGAGTGCAGTGTTTATAAAGCGTTTTATCTTTATTTCTTATTATTTTAATGGAATCCGTGCACATTTCTTCTATTGTAACGCTACATTAAATGAGCAAGTACTGAGCGCTCCAGTTTCTTAGCTGACTTTCCTTAAAAGAACCCACTTGATATGCGAAAGGCAGAAACTCAGAGAAAGAATGTTCGGGTTTCTCTCGTTGTGGGTACATTTTCCTTAGCTAGTATCCCCCAGTGGGCAAAAGTAAACCACGGAAACGATACTGTGTAGCTAGAAAAATTATTGGCACTCGTGGTTATCTACTTTCGTGGGCTATGACATATCAAATCTGAATTCTGCCTGTCATTTTTTAATAATTTTACGCACCCTTTTTTAATAAAACATATCGGCCTACGGGAACATCCCTCATTTTTGCTGATCATGTTCGATGCTTGATGTATACATAACAATGTATTAACAATGCATCAGTTTTACATCAACTAGTCATATATTACATTACATGTACAATTGAGACAGTTTTGGAGATAACACCAACCAATACGGACAATATGGACTGTCATGCTAGAGAATGTATACTTATCTGGTGATTACTATTTGTGTGTGTTTAAAACTATATAAACAAGTAGAAAATAGATCTTTGTCTTCTCAAGGCGCACACTGTGTATACAAGAAGCGGCTTTATGTCATATAAAACAAATAAAGTTAATGAACAGTTCATGAATTTTGACCTAAAAGATACTTTTATTCATGGTAATTGTTTAACTTTTCAATAACATTAAACAATTTTAACCATAAGGTTTTACTTCATGTGTCACCGACAATATATTATTTGATCTTACTTTCGGTAGGATGCAAAATAGACATATTCCATAATAGTAAGGACGATTTATTACCAATAGTTTGCATATGTATGAACTAGGTGTACTATGCATGTCTTTTTCGTGTAAATGAGAGGTCAGTACCCGTGGTGCCTCTCGCATGACAAGCTTTGGTGAGAAATATGGTTCATGGTTTACGCTTATTTCTTTAACCTTTTTAGAAAATCCGGGGACTTCACTTGCTACACATGGTAAGTAATGTGAACGCTTTCGAAAGAGCAAGGGCCGTATGAACCTTAACTACGCATGAACAGGGTGGATGGTTTAGCAGCATCGTGAGCCACATAATTCACGTCCAGATATTACTGATGAGTGTAGCTTATATGTCGTACACACTACGTCATAGGTCCAGTTCTGGGTAGAGAACCAAAATAACAAAGCATACCAGTTATGCATGTAAATTCAACGCAGTAGTATTGCACGAAAATATTCGCAACCTGAAGCACTCATGTCGTTGGTACAAGTATTGTATGATGACCATTGCAATGCTAATACAATGTTACAGCTTAAACTTTAGAGTCTTTAGATAAGGAATATGGTCCAAAGTCTACTTTGTAGTTTAATTTCTGGACTTAAACTTCAGTTTTCTGTGCTGAAATTCATAATTGTGTCGATGGCGTTTAAATAAATGACGCATGAAATTAGTCAGTGTAGTACGTAAGTGTTTCAATATCAAACATGTAGGTGGATGCAGTAGTTTTATCAATCAGAGTGCAGTGTTCAGAATACTGCTTTGCTTTATTTCTTAATATTTGTATGAACTCTGTGCACATTTATTCTAGTGTTACGCTACATTAAATGTACAAGTACTGAGCGCTCCATTTTCTAAGCTGACTTTCCTTAAAAGGAACCCACTGGATATGCAAAAAGGGAGAAATTCAGAGAGAGGAATTTCGGTTTTCTCTCGTTGTGGGTACATTTTCCTTAGCTAGTATCCCCCAGTGATCAAAAGTAAATCCCGGAAACGATACTGTGTAGCTGTAGAAACATTATAAGCACTCGTTGTTATCTATTTAAGTGGGCTATGACATATCAAGTCCAAGTTCTTCCTGAAGTCGTTTTTTAATGACTTTACGCAAATTGTTTGAATAAAACATATCGGGCTACGGGAACATCCCTCATAGTTGGTGATCATGATCGATGCTTGATGCATACATAACAATGTATTAGCAATGCATCAGTATAACATCAACTAGGATAATACTACATTAAATGTACAGTTGAGACAGTTTTGAAAATAACACCAACCAATACGGACAATATGGACTCTCATACTAGGGCATGTATAACTGCAGGTATCTGTTGATTACTATGTGTGTGTTAACAACTATATAAACAAGCAGAAAATAGATCTTTTTCTTCTCAATGCGCATACCGTTAAAACAAGAAGCGGCTTTCAGTCAAATAAAACCAATAAAGTTGAGGGACAGTTCATGAATTTTGACCTGAAAGATACTTTCATTCATGGTAACGTTTAACTTTTCAATAACATTAAACAATTTTAACCATAAGGTTTTACTTCATGTGTCACCGACAATATAAATATGACCTTACTTTCGGTAGGATGCAAAACAGACAGATTCCATAATAGTAAGGACGATTGAATACCATTGGTTTGCATATGTATGAACTAGGTGTACTATGCATGTCTTTCGTGTAAATGAGAGGTCAGTACCCGTGGTGCCTCTTGCATAACAAGCTTTGGTGAGAAAGATGGTTTACGCTTATTTCTTTAACCTTTTCAGGAGATCCAGTGAATCCACCTGCTGATCCAACAGGTAAGTAATGTGAACGCTTTCGAAAGAGCAAAGGCCGTATAAACCTTTACTACGCATGAACAAGGTGAATGGTTTAGCAGCATCGTGAGCCACATAATTCACGTCCATATATCACTGATGGGTGTAGCTGGTATGTCGTACACTCTACGTCATAGGTCCAGTTTTGTATAGAGAACCAAAATAACAAAGCATACCAGTTGTGCATGTAAATTCAACGCATTAGTATTGCATGAAAATATTCGCAACCTGAAGCACTCATGTCGTTGGTACAAGTATTGTATGATGACTATTGCAATGCTAATACAATGTTACAGCTTAAACTTTAGAGTCTTTAGTTAAGGAATATGGTCCAAAGTCTACTTCGTAGTTTAATTTCTGGACTTAAACTTCAGTTTTCTGTGCTGAAATTCATCATTGTGTCGATGGCGTTTAAATAAATGACGCACGAAATTAGTCAGTGTAGTACGTAATTGTTTCAATATCAAACATGTAGGTGGAGGAAGTAGCTTTACCAATCAGAGTGCAATATTCATAATGCGTTTTATCTTTATTTCTTATTGTTTAAATGGAATCTGTGCACATTTCTTCTATTGTAACGCTACATTAAATGAACAAGTACTGAGCGCTCCAGCTTCTTAGCTGACTTTCCTAAAAGGAACCCACTGGATATGCAAAAAGGCAGAAATTCAGAGAAAGGAATTTCGGTTTTCTCTCGTTGTGGGTACATTTTCCTTAGCTATCATCTCCTAGTGGGCAAAAGTAAACCACGGAAACGATACTGTGTAGCTGTTTAAAAGTTATTAGCATTCGTTGTTATCTATATACGTGGGCTATGATATATTAAATCTAAACTCTGCCTAAAGTAATTTTTTAATGATTTTACGCAACTTGTTTGAATAAAGCATATCGGCATACGGAAACATCCCTTATTGTTGTAAATCCAGATTGATGCTTGATGCGTACATAACAATGTATTAACAATACATCAGTTTTGCATCAACTAGGCAAAATACTACACTACATGTACAGTTGAGACAGTTTTGAAGATAACATCAACCAACACGGACACTATGGACTTTCATGCTAGATTTATTAAGATGTAACGTTTATAGCCTTCACAACTGCTACATAGATCGCTACTTCATAGGTAATTGTTATGTAATAATTGTAAAAAAAGTCATTAGTCGTGTTGCATAACTCTGCACTCGTTGAAGACGACTGGTTATTGTTTTGAGGTAGGCCAGAGAGTAAGGCATTACCATAATCTAATCGAGGTGTGACGAGAAAATGAACATTTGGATACACAGATAGACAGACAGTTAAATTGGACAAATGAGCAATGAATAGACCAAAGTTAGGACAACAAAGGAAAAGTAACGAGAGAATTAAAGATCTGTTGTAGGGAATATCGTACACACGATGCATTTTATGTACTTGTAAAGTTTATATAGAGTACACATAATCGCATGTAGGCTAGCATTCTAAGTGTTTGGCACACGAAAGCGTTTTTTGTGGTTAAACAATAGTTTCAATCACAGAAAATATAAAGATTGTCACTGTGACACATGGTAAGTGTACCTACAGTGTGTGACAAACGATATGGTACAGAAAGACAGCAGTTCCTAATGGCGATGAAATTCGATTCATTTGGTCCATATATCCTAACATAGCCTAGCCTATTAGTGATATTTGTAACTATTGACCGAACGTTAGGCCCAGCAATAGTAGTAAAGTTTTCAGCTTGCTTACATGTCAATATAAACAATGAAGAATATATACTGCTGGATGACTGTACGAAGATGGTTTTATGACATATACAATATTTATGTACAATACCAAAGAAATACATAAACAAATACATATTTACAAAATATGTAGAGCGACAAACGGCCCAATACGTTTTCATATGCTTCTCTTTAGCTCAGTGTTATTTCGATTTAAATGAAGCTGTAATATTGAAACGATTATTTCTTTCAATGTATTAACGAGACAGTTTTGAAAATCAACCAGTACCACACGGACACTATGCACAGTCATGCTAGCGCTTGTGTAATTGCGAATTACCTGGTGATGACAATGTGTTTGTTTACAACTATACAAAAGCAGTGAAAGGATTTTTGTCCTATCAATACGCATACTGTTTATACAAAGAGGCAGCTATATGACACATAAAACAAATAACTTCGATGAATTGTTCATGAAGTTTTACCCGGAAGATGCTTTCATTCATTGTAATGATTTCGGTAGGATGCATAACTTAGACTTTCCTTTATATTGAGGAATATTCATTAGTTGGATTATCATGGACTAGGTGTAATACTTTAGGGAAAAGAACTATAAATGTTTATTGCAAATTACTGCACTACTTTGATATCAAAGCTTTTTTTCAATTAATGTTACCCGGTTGTGGTATCTATTTTGTTTAAAACTTTTTACGTTACAATTTATAATGCGATCATTTCCAACATGACCACATGTTTCTACCACTGTATCCCTTCCTATACTTTTATATTGCATCAAAAGAGATATTGTCATTGATCATGCATGTTTCCTTTACATTTGATAGACACTTTGGGAGAAGGAAGTAAAGTGACCATTGCCGTCGCAGGTAAGTAATGTGTACGCTTTCAAAAGAGTAAGGGCCGTAGAAATCTTAACACCGCATTAACTAGATGAATGTTTAGCAGCATCGTGAGCCACATAATGCACGTCCACATATTACTTATGAGTGTAGCTTGTTCACATATACACTGTACCAATGCTTTCCTCTACGACAAAGGTCCAGTTCATTTCTTCTATTGTAACACTACATCAAATAAACAAGTACAGAGCGCTCCAGTTTCCATGCTGACCTATTCTTAATTAAACCTACTTTATATGCAAAAAGGCAGAATTTCAGAGAAAGGAAGGTGACACTTTCATTTATGGTAATTGTTTAAAGGCATTCTCTCAGCTAGAACTGTTTTAGAGGGCGGGCCAATTTCATAGGTTTCGCTAGTACACCGTTACTCCACTTTCTGACTTGGTCACGTGATACGTTATATGTAATATACTGCCACTTTACAGTGTATATCATGTATGTTAATATACGTAATGTATTGCACAGTGTTAGCATAACACACGTAACGTGTATATTGCGGTCGCCGCGCTGTTTAATTAGGCGGAAGGCACATGTTGCTTTATTGTGGGTCCCGATGCCAAAAGCAGTGAGTGAAAAAGGGACAGAGAATTGCAGGCATGAAAAGTGTACTTGAGCTGGTGCTACGTGGACTGGGTTTCCAAAACGATCTACTGGAACAGAGATCGGGGATCAACAAAATAACCAATGCTACCTTCGGAGCATTTACTGGCAGATCATACGAGAAGGTAGGCAGCAAATTATGCTAACGGCTAACGTTATATATTTACTATTTAGGCTACAGTATTCTGTTTACCGGCCGAAGTGTTTGGTCTACTCAGGGAGTTGTTCCATAACAACTCCCTGGTCTACTCTAAGCTTCCTTGTTATATTGTTCAATAGATCGATGCTATGCCTACTTAGGAGTAGCTAGGCCGATAAACTACGGCAACTAATACACCGAGGGGCATAGGCTAGTACTGTAGTAGTAGTATAGTCAGTATTGCAAAGTTCGGAACACTGCGAAGTTCGGACACCCATACGAAATACACGATTTCACCATGACAACCTACAGCAAGAGCCAATTGCACAAACAAATGAGAAGCTTCAGTTATTTTCACTCAAAAATGACCCAACCATATCAAGTATATTTTCAGGTGATTTATACCATGAGATATAGTTTTGGGGTGTTTTAAGGCTTAGGTGTCCGAACTTCGCAGTGTCCATGCTACTGCAGTGCAGGCTGTTGTACTTACTGTAGCCTAACCTAGGCCGAACATTCTTTGAAGTGTTATTTATGCTTTTCTACTTATATTCGCCTAATAAGGATTATCAGTATGGAAGACTGCGGTATCATATGTGTTTGGTTTATGATTCGGTAGCTTTGCAAATATGAATAGGCCTTAGCCTACATCTGTGTAACATGGACACGGATTGGTAGGGAGATCTCCCTACAAGAAAATAAAACTTAAAACAAATGCCACTTCTCATGAGTGGAGCAAAAGTAGAACTACTGTAGCCTAGACCCAGGCCCAGATTTATACAATGATGCACCATGCATTGCAGGGCATACCTCAATTTGGTGGTTATTCCTGTCAAGAGCATTTTTTGATCAAGCGTCTGGGAATACTTATTTTGTAACTGTAAGTCTAGTATGTGAGGGACAGGGGCCTATACTCAATATAGTAACTGTTTTCATTTCCTACTTTCCTAGTTTACCAGCACAATTATAGAGTTCCTTGCAACAAATAAATTAGTCTGAAAACTTGAAAATTTACTGCATATTTGCATGCATGGTCATTCTCAGTTATAGACTACTAATTTGTGTAGCCATTTCATTTTTGTCTTTTTTTTCTGAGCATGGGTTCTTAAGTGGTGAAATAACCTTGAATCTGCTGAGCAACTCCAAGATGAATTAAGTTACTAAGGCATTGGGTTCTTTTTACTTTTTAAAGTCTAATATGCATAGGCTAGGGTTTTTACATGGCTTCACTTGCTTGTCAATCCGCATAGCCACTTTAGCTGTTGATGATTCTTCACTTGCAAAGAAAAATTGTACGCATAAATTTAAACTCTTTCTATCCCAAAACAGAGTATTGCCTAATACCCCCCAACTTAGTAGTAACTTGAAAAAACGGTAGCGGCTACCACATTTCCTGGCTACTGTAGTGTAAAGTGATATAAGTAAGTTTTCAAAATGGAAGTCAAAACTCAACAGCCTTCTCAGAAAGAAGCTATACTAGCTCTACAGGCTCCTTTGTTGAATTTGTGAAGGATACTGTTCACATATTTATGCATTCATAACATGATAGTTTGCTATCATCGTTGTTTAATCAGAAAATTAAGGACAACATAAACAAATCAATGTCACCAATAATTGTGAATGCCACCATTTTATGTTCGACAAAATTTATCACATTTAATTTAAAGGATACACCATGATATAGTTACATTGTACAGTATTCTGCAATTAGTCTTATAATCTACTCAATCTAAGATGTAATGCTAAAATACTAATCTACTATAAAGTGTACTGGGTCCATTATATTCTTCTCTATTGTTCCAATAATTTATGTGGTTACCATGTTGATAGTGTGTACTATTTAAGTCACATATTGCACAATGCAGTAGAAACATTGTCTAGTGGATTACTCAAATCTCAGTGTTGGTTGAACTAACACATTATTGATCGTTCTAATGGACTTATCTGTTTAAATCAAACTAGGCGTGAATTATTGTTTCTCCTTAGTATGTTTTAATCTATTTTGATTATAAAAGGACTATTAGGATTGCAGATGCCAGTAATGCACAGGTCTAGCAATTGTATTACGCACCCTCAGACCCCTGGAATAGGTTAATTTTGACTTAATTTTGAACATTGATGCACCCCTGCATCATAGTGAAATTGACACATCATTGTATGTCTTTGACCTACACCAAATTAACAGTTTGACCATGATGGACCCTGCATGGCACATTGACGCACACTGACGCACATATTGTAGTTGTAATGACGCACCAAATGTGCGCTTTGAAGGACCCCTTAGTCACACGATTCATCTGACATGACGTACCATTCAGGGGGGTCGTTGAGCCCGTCTTACAATAATTGATAATTTCATCATGATATAGAAATTTAAGACATTTGCCAAGATGTAACAACATCAAAGGCTTCATAGCTCTACACATAATCTGGTCATGCAGTTCTAAAAATTATACAAAAGGAAAGTGATACTACTGATTTGTGAGAGAACTAGAATGGTCGCCCATAAAATACCATATCATATTTCTATGTTATCTTTAAAAACTTTATTGTTCAGGGCACACCTGTAGAATACTCCGTACTTTTTAGTCTTGCAAATAAGCAAAGTCTAGCTATATTTTTGAAAACAATTATGCATCCCTGAACATGATGGAATTTGGTGACGTATAAGTGTATGAACAAGCCAACTGGGACATTGCATTGCCATTGTACCATCAAATGTTATGACATTTAGTGTATGTAAAATATTAGTAAATAAGTTATACTACTGCAGGTGTACACTACTAACTTAAAGTTAAAAAAATAATAGAAGTTATTGCACATCACTAGTTTAGGTTTGCACTAGATTAGTAAATAAACCATTCTTGAATCCTTACAGAGTTGACACTATACATACTGTGATCATAAAGCAGATGTGATGAATTTATGCTGCCAATAGCAAAGTTCTGTAACTAGTAGTGTAATTACTGTCCTGTGTTTGCCAAAATTGATGTGAATTGTTGACTATTTAGTAAAGGGCAAAATGTGGTATTCAGTCATTTATGTTGAAATTACATAATTCACTATGTCAGGGATGTGCTCACACTGGGCGGCACTGGGCGGCTGCACCCAGCAGTTCTGAATGCCGCCCAGCACAAACAGCATTTTAACCTTTTCCGCCGGCACTTTTTTGATGATAATTTAACAAATTTGACCATAACCAAAATCTGGGAGAATACATGGCACAGAATAGGAAAAATAGCACCACCTAAGCATACTTCATGTGACATTTTTTTGCAGTGGGGAGCAGTGTTTCCTCTAAGAAATTTCCCATTGACTCAAAATGGCTATAATCTGAATATTTGACTCACCCCGTCCTGGGGGAGGGGTCTAATGGGAGGGGTAAAATTTCGGGAAAATTATTTTATTGAACCCCAAACACAATTGTTTAATGTTTTCATGACTTTTCACGATGTTACATTTTGCCGACAGGATTAGTACCAGGGGCGTAGCCAGGATTTCAAAGTTGTAGGCACGACTATCTGAGCGGAGCGCCACCATCGCTTGGAACGGAGCGAACAAGAAAATTTTTGTTTTACAAACCCCCCAGATGGCCGGAAACGGCCCTTCCCGAGTGTTCATTTTGGTTCCCTGGCCTCTTGGTAACTTGAGACACTTCATTTAATATCATTTTAAACCAAAAAAAACAACGAGTTAAAAAAGTACTTAATTCAATACTACATAATGTATTTTAAATTAGCAAGGTACATGTACAGAGTAAGCCAGTAACAACAGGCAACAAAGTGCTGCAGCTCTATAAAGTCTGTTAATCAACGATAGGCTTATTTAACTGTGGAATGTTTCTCAACTGAAATATTATCTGCATAAACAGGTCTCTTAAATAGATGTTAAAAAACGGACAAGATCGGATCCTAGTCTTTTTCGGCAGGTAGAGTGTTGATTAAAACGGCACGCGATAGAAATGACAGCCTAGATGACAGAAGAATAGGTCACCTAATTTAGCCATATTCTTGCTACGTTCATTTCAATAGTTTTTCCTGTCTAGACTCTAAAACTCGTCCAGCAAGCTTATGGATTTGAGTTATGGGTGTTTTAAAAAAAAAGAAAACTTGGCCAAAAAAGTGTTGGCCCGGGCCTACAGTGCTACATACTGGCAACGCCCCTGTGTACTAAACATCGGTCAATCCAATGTCTGATTTTAAATTGAGGCATGGAACCCTGAGCTTTATTTAAACGATGATTGCTAAATAATAATAAATTAGTTCGTTGCATATTACGCTTTATTTTTACAAGCTAAATTTGGCCCAAATATAGTGCACCACTTGCAATGCAGTGTAGGAATTTAGATTTGGCTCTGGGGGGCTAATGAAAAGTTAAAAACGCCCCCCTTAATGTATTTACGAGAGCTTTTTAAGGTTTAAGGGGCGCTTTTCCAAAGTTCAATATGCTGTTTACGGAAAAGGTTGTAAGCATTCATCAGGATCAAGTAAGCACAATTACCCTCTTCCTAGTTAGCTGCGATCGTAAATCAAATTCATTGAAAGTTTTATTGCCAAATTTGCGATCGTTTAGCAAATAACGTCAATCCACCGAATATATGACGAAAACCCAATAACCCATCAACTGAAGTAGAAAACACAGGTTTACTTCTACTGAAGGTGCCCTTTCCTTTAATCATGTATTTTTTCGTGTGTGGATAAAATCACCCACCACCAAATACGAAACCATTATACCGCTGAAAAGTAATCGAAGTTAAAACCTTCAATATATCGCCACAGCAACGGTGTACGTAAAATACAACATTCCCTCTCTAAGACATAGCACATACCTTCCAAACAACTGCCGATTTCCAACAATTTTTTATTTATTTTTGCAAACCGATGGTTAGGCTACATTTCCCATTGACTTAGTGTGGTTGTTAGGCTAACAAGTGGTCGAAGGTTGCAGTATTTCATGCAAGGGCGTAGGAACCGGGGGGCTGGGGGCGCCAGCCCCCCACCCCCAGTGAAAAATATAGGGGGGCGGAAGTATCATTCCGCCCCCC
>JAIPMN010037234.1:0-11667 GCA_020650975.1 Apostichopus californicus
CACCCGATACTTTATTCCAAAAATGTAGATATCAAATCCAACTGTTAAAAGTTTAACAACAAAATACACAAATGCTGGTAGCATTATTATAACACAGTATTACTACACAGTTAAGGCAAGCCACGTGAAACAAAGAACATTTAATGTGTGCAGGAGTCTATGTCTTATAGCAGCCTTTCATACAGTTTATATACATATGACTGCTTAGTACACATAAATAGCACGTGTTCGGACTTGACCATTATTCATAGCGTTCATGTCCCCGTCAGGTGGAAACGGACAACTTTTCGAGAATGAAACAACTGTGAAAGAATTCAAGGATTCAATGGCCATGTAATTTCAAGCTTTATTTAACCTTCTCTCCACGTTAACCATTTTACATTCCTTCCCTCTTATATACCAGTCTGTTTCTTTTTCTCTTCTCGGGTTTCAATGTGACGGGTATCCCTTTCTAAAATGAGATACCCTTAAAGGGTGTGAAGACTCGCGCAAAAAGAAAATGTCTAATGCCGGTAAGCTGACCTAGTTTCGAATGAGGTGTAACAGAAGTGTTAGACACCACCATCGATCCCAGAAAATACACACACACAGCTTGCTACCATCGATTATTAGACACTAGTGTACAGTCAGTACATACAGCTGTGGTCAATACCCACAGCACAGTGTACAAACATATACAGCGATGGACATCTCAGGTCCAGCTAAGATAACAAGGTATCATGTTTCATTACTGTACTGTCTGCATTTTGTTGCGACACAAACAAAACATCACTTGCAAGCAACGGAAAGTTAATTTTTACAGATGGCCGCACGCGGTTTGGGGCGAGTCTTCAATGCCTTTAAGTGGTGGTTACACATAGGTAATGTCAAGCATACTGTATATATCAAACTGTATGTTCTTTTAATGTCAGACATTTGATATACAACATCATCCACAGCACAGTGGACCTCTCATCTCTACATACAATAGAATCCACACAATGAGAAACCAATACTCTATGAGCAACTGAGATATGACAACTGTTTTTAATTGAATTGGAATTGTGTGAACATTTTCCCAAGGATGTGAAAATGTTTTCCTCTATTATGTGACTGTGTGAATGAGATATCATGGAATAGTTTAGTACTTGAAATTTTGTATTGCAGTTTCGTAGCCTCTGAACGTTCCCCCTGAGGAAATACTACATATGGTACCTGTGTGCAAAAACTGCTGTACATCTTTGAACTTGTACAGCCAATTTGCCCATTTACAGTAGCATTTTGCAATGTGATACTAGATAGATTATTCCCTAGATCTATTATATGCTTCTTTGAAGCTGCTACTGAGATCAGCAAAAAGAATGGATACAAAATGTACCCAGAGGATTAATGAGTCTTGCAAACTATTTGTCTTATGGGACAACTATATCTTCAAGTGAGATCTGTCATGCTAAGTCAATTCAGACTATGTGTAGTTATCACTCTATTAAAATTGTACTGTAGTCTGTAGGTTTTACGGTTTCATCAAAATTGAAAAATTAAAAGCACAACAAAAAGAATGTACGTAAGGATATTCTGCACACATATGTTTCTGTGGCACTAGTTTGTAATGCAATGAAATGATTGTTTGATAGTACTGTATATGTACATCACAACAAACTCTTTTGTTATGATTTAACAACAGATGAACATCCAACTCTTTTGTTATGATTTAACAACAGATGAACATCCAGTCCTTGTTAGACATCTCACTTCCAATTGTCATACTGGAACAAATACAGTGTAGTCATCTGAGAAGATTGATTATCAAGGGATGAGGTGGGAGTTGGGGAGGGTGAAGGGGGGGGGGGGACAAGCTGTTATACAAAGAGGAAAGATGGGAGTTGCTCCAAGGGTTTTCTTTTAATGGCCTTGTTTCCCTTTAGTTCATTTCAGTCACAAATATGACAAAATGCCAGTTTTCGTAATAATTTTATGTTCCTTAAAGAAACACTATTAGATTTATCAAATAAATCTGACCCTTACGATGTCACTCACTCGAATGTATCTAGATGCACAAATTTGACTTAAAGTAATTGTTATATCATATTTTGGATTTCCCCCTGTTTGTGAAGACAACATTTGGCAACAAAGCTTAATTAACATCTTGTGAATGTCAATGGACCATTACTATTTATCAATACATACTGAGCGGTGACATTCTATAACAATTATTCTGCTTGTTATGAACAGCAATATATATTGCTAGTAATGGGAAGAGGTGCCTGGATATTCAGCAGACCACCCACTGGAGAAAGTTTTGATCAAAGGTAATGTTTACAATGGTACAGTACATGTGAATATATACGACAGATGTAATGTGTCTGTGAACATGCTGCACAGTGCCACAAAATGTGAACTATATAAGCCAGGCAACTAACAAGCTGATTGAAATAAAAGAAAACCCCTCAGGCTCAGTGCTACTGAGTTGAACGTTCCTATAAACCAGAGTTGCACAGGGACTCCCCCGCACTTGAAAAGAATCGAGCAACATGTGATTGTCCCATTATAATCAAACACACAACCAGATTTAATGAAAAGTCAAAATATATACCTGTACTTGAAAATGAAATCTTCTTTATACTTATGAATAAATTAACTCAAGTTATAAATGCATTTTACAAAGTGATGACAGATATATAGCACAGAAAGCCTGTGAGTGTGATATGCAACTTAAATACAGTCACATCAGCTGATAACGTTATTTTCAACTTTTCACATGTTTTGGTTCGACGATATGACGTCTTCGTCACAATTTACTCTATGATACATAGAGGTAATGATAAAGGCTGTAAATTTACCCCAACCCACTAGTTAGTTTATATACATTATACCATTACACACACCATAGCAATATAAACTGTAACACATGTATGTATTTTAGATCCTCCTGCAAGCAGGAACTCGCGAAGAAGCCATCATTGGCTTATCAAAGCCGCAAGCTGACCGAAGTCAGTCTCTTAGATTCATATTTTTAATGTCCATGATTATGAATTGTCAATTGTCAACAAGTCTGTAACTGGATGACATACATTAATCTTAGAGTGACTCGAACTCGGGACCTTATGATTGAAAGGCACTAGCGTTAACCACTGAGCTAACACTCCCTAAACACATGAAGCACATGAAACACATGAAGCACAAGAAACTTATGTCACTTATTATTGCATCTCGGTTTGCAGTCCTTTCTTCATATACCGTACAGTAATGAAGCCAAATGGGCAGAAAACAATAAAGGGTAACTTGCAGACATGCACTAGCACATACTGAGAATGAAAAGCACACACTGACAACCAGTGCATGCCTGCAATGTTATATTTAGAGTTAAACATCAGCAAGGACTCAAAGGAAGCCGGTGACTACGTGAACCAGGATGTAGTAAGACACGTATTCCTACAGTGTATCAACTTTTCAATTTGCTTGTACTCTGTGTCTGTGAGATACTATAAAGGAAATGACTATCCATAGCAGAACTTCACTTGACTCACAATTTGTTTTAGTAGATCTTAACACTAATTATAACGATTATCACTTTAAATCCATAACGTACAAAAACTTGTCTAGAGAATCTTCTTAAAATTTGATTATTTGGTACTTGTTGATGCTCACATAGTTTTAGTTTTATAACGTGACAGAGAGAATACAAATAATTGGGATAATATAAAATGTTTTCTCTTTCCTAATTTAATATACAATTAAGTATATAATTTAGTAACAAGCCGATACAGTTTGCAATAGTCTGCAGTTCTGCAGTACATGTCTGGAACAGCCTACCGGATAGCGTACTGTAGTTGGTGCCATTTTCTCACAACGGCGCACAGACCTTCAAGAGCAGGGTGCATGAGAATCGTATTAATTGTGCCTGATGCTTATCTGAACCCTTCACTTCAGTAGTAGTTCCTAAGCTGCTGTGAACCACTGATTGGCCCATGTGGATTTCTCTTATAGTGACTCACAGCCTATATTAGCTCTTGACTTAAATGTCAATTTTCATGGGCTATTGTTCACTCTAGCTTTTATACAAAAAAAACAATAACGGAAAGCTGTCACAGATGTACACATGTACTTGTTTTGTTTGCTTTTATTTCTCCAATTAACTTGCCTGAATATTGACTGAAACTAACTTAATATTACTCACTTTTGTGAGACATCCCGAGATATTATGTATCACTTTTAATCTTAAACAGTTTTCAGACATCTGATAGTCCATGCTACATCTGTGACTTCTAAAACTTCTGTCCAACAACCAAAAACTGAGGCTATGTTTTTAATCATACAATGACTTTGTTGGACAACTTTAGCAAACCACCACGTACTAAAAACTTCCGGGTTATCGTCCCAGGCACAAATAGTAACTGTCACATAGGTAATTGTTCAATAATGGAATTTAATGGGCAGATGTTTATGTATGTGCACAACATGTATAGACTGGTAACTCTCATCCATCCAAACACAACTTGAACAGGAAACAGACCATTAAAAGATCAAGGCCTGTAGTGTGTCATACTAATGTATGTACTCTCTGCATTAATATTGACACATTAATAATGGACAGTGATGCTGTGATGACAATGATAATATGGAAAAATCCTGAACTAAAGTCTTTCAGAGAGGGGGAATGGGGGGGGGGAGTGGCATTGTTTGAAAAATTGAAAACCTGTAGTAAAGAATTTTCACAAGAGTGCAATCAGTATTAGCACTAGGGCCAAGGGTGCATCAAGAGATTCAAGATGGATGAGGGTAGTGTACATGTGGTTGAATGTTTAATACAGAATATAAACTTAAATTAAACAGCTGGATGAACTTCAGTTATAACATGTACTCAACCATGATGCACTTCCCAACTTAGTTCAGTAGTTTAACTTCACAATTTCACAACTTAACCTGCTAAAAAAAAGGCAGTGCTTACAAAATCTACAGGCTAAAATGAAGCTCTCACTTGCATTTTCCTGAATACAACAATAAATAATAGGAATAATAAGAATAAAAAAAACAGATCTTATACAGCACTCTACATAAAAGAATATGTCAAAGCTTACAAAATCTACAGGCTAAAATCAAGCTCTCACTGGCATTTTCCTGAATACAACAATAAATAATAATAATAATAATAATAATAACAATAGATCTTATCATCTCAAAAAACTTTACATGGGACTATAGTAAACTCTTAAGAAGTACAAATATAAGATACACACCAAGTAATAAAAGGAATAAAGTAGTCAAAGCAAAATCAGAAACAGAAATAAACCGATCAATAAGTCAAAAAATCAATCCGTAAAAGTAATAAAAAAATAAAAATACTGTACAGGTTTTTCAAGGGAAGCCCAATAATTATTGTTGGTATTATTAAGCAGTAAAACACAGCTTTATGCTACATATACATGTAGAAATCATGCCATTTCTTAGATTGACTATTGTTGATCAACTGTTATTTACTGGCAGATGTCTACTGGCAGAAAATTGCCAATGCCTTATTTTCTACTAGCAAAAGCCAGATATCCCTGGCATTTAGTTGGTAAACAGCTTGAATTTTGAGGCCTGAATATAATAAGCTATGAAATACTATACCAAGTTACCAACAGTCACTTCACAACTAATATTGACAATAACAATAAATGTCACATACAGTGTGTACGAAAGTGGGCTAGTCAGTCTGCGAACATCTGCTAAGAAACAGTTGCAGGGGCTAGGCTAAATACCGATATTTGTTTCAAGAAGAAAATGACACCTCGTCTCACTGCCTATATATTAATAGAAACCACTGGATCAAATTGCTTATAAGCCCTATGTGCATTGAACACAAGACCCTCTTAAATTTAATTCCCACCATATATGGATTGTTTGGTGGTATCCTCTGTACACTACCTCCACAGTAATGTTATTAGTGCAAAAAAGTTTGCGTCCCAGGGACGCAAGCCCCCGAAAAAGTTTGCGTCCCGTAAAAAAAGCTTGCGTCCCAATCCAAAACCAATTACGTTTATTGTATGACCTACTGTTATTAATTCTAGTGTAGTATCACAGCCTATACTTTGTGAATGTTATATAGGGCAGAAATGCTCAGTGCCTTAACTTCGCTATTTTTCAGGGGCGGCCGGGGGCGCCCCTCCTTTCGACCACGCTGCCGTTTCAACCCATTTTTACCCTTTGCGCCCCTGGGACGCAAAGTTTTTTTCGCTAATAACATTACTGTATTCCATAGATACCTTATACCTGCGTCACAAATTCAGCGATATAGGCTAGATTTCCCAAATTGACTTAGTGTGCTGTTAGGCAACCATGTGGTCGAAGATAACAGCAATAATGAAAGTATTCCATGGATACCTTATAACTGCGTCACAAATTCAGCGGTATAGGCTAGATTTCCCCCCATTGACTTAGTGTGCTGTTAGGCAACCATGTGGTCGAAGATAACAGCAATACTGAAAGTATTCCATGGCTATCTTATAACTGCGTCACAAATTCAGCGGTATAGGCTAGCCTATAGACTGTCAGTGTCTGATCGACTGTTGTTACAACACCGTTCAAAATGCATCGCACTGACATTTAGCCACGAGTCTCATTTGTTTTCTGGGTACATTATTAGAAACTAACGTTAGGCGACTTTATTAGTGTACAGATTTTTGCTAACGATGTTGTAGAGTTAATATATCGCGCATGTTTTTAAATAATTTATGTATGGTTTGGGTGTTATTCAGAAACTTTAAATTGACTTTCGTTTTTAATGAAATATAATTTGGCTCAATAATTCTTCAAAGCCTTCATTTTTTTGGTCGTCCGAAGGACTACCAAGCACACAACATTTTGGAAGATTTGGTAGTCCGACGTAATTTCTAGTCATCTCGGACGACCGGACGACCAGGAAAATCCTACACTGCACATGATAGCCTATACCGCAAAAACTTCACTATCTCTACACAGGGGAAAGTAAGTTGCAAGTAATTGTTGTTAAACAACATACTCCGTGTTCACTGAGCACTACAGGTGCAAGAAATTTCACAGACAATGGATGCGGACTTATAACCAATCAAATCACGGGAATTTGGAAAAGCATCATTGTCTATTTTTAGCATGAAAATCTCCGTAATGGGGTGTTGTTAACCCTGTACCTTGCGGTTGATTGTTATGATATATTTAGCTTCTTGTAAGAAGAAGTTGTGGTCTTTTGAAAAGAAATAATGTTCATTCCAAAATGTGTTTTGACAGTTTTGTTATGTTTTCCGTTGACCTAGTTGTGAGTGTGTATACTTGGGGTTTATTTCTCAAAAAAAAGTATGCGTCCGCCGGACGCAAGCAATTATAAGATTTTGCGTCCCTGGCCAAAACATTGCGTCCCGGATGCAGAATCCTGCGTTCGTAACAATGCTGCCTCCATATGTAAACCTGCAAACGTGACTTTCAGTCTCTTAACCTATTAACCTGTGCTTTTGTACATGTGTCATTATCAAAGGACTCTTAGTACAGGCTAACATTCGTGGCAATAAAAATGCCAGACAGAGACAGGCAATTTTATGGGATTTAAACATGTATCCATATTTTTATCTGGCAAACAGGTTCGGAAATGTATACTCCAGTAATATCATAGAAGCATTACCCACGGTAACACTGTTCAAAGCCATCCGCACACTGTCAGACTGATTGCAGCTCAACTCAACTCAATTTATCCAAATCTTAATTACGCTACAGGCTGATATGGAACAAGGTACCAGACAAGGGCTGGCATTTTTTTGTGATTTTAACATGTATTCATTTGCTCTGGTCAATGTTTAGTAAAACAGTACTTGTAACCGTTTGTGTAGTGAGAGTGATGGAAGACACCAAGGCCTCGACTTGATGTTGCTCATATAATTGCATCCGTGAAAACTACAAAAATATATATATACATATTTAAAGTCTCAATTAACATACAATTTTTATATCATGTAAAGTACATATAAACATTGATCACATATAAACTAGAAAGTACTATGCAAACTTGTGACTATGTGAACTATGTGAAATAATGGGACTTCATCTCTTACTTATAGTTATTACCTTGAGCCTTTATTTAGGCTACCTAAGGTTACGTGCATTGCTACTTTAGCTAGCAGAACTTCCTCTGACGGTTCCAGTGCCATTCCGCCATAGGTACATACCGCCATACCTTTTGGCCATAGGTTTTGATCCTTTCCGCCATGGCGGAAAGGACTGAAACCTAAGGCGGAAAGGTACATTTTAGAAATGGATTTTACACAGGAATGTATCGGTGAAACTTTTTTTGATTCGCGTGGAAGGATAGGTACACCGTCTTCAAATGTGACAGTTTGCTGGATAGACTGAATTGTAGTTAAGACAAGATTGGGGAATAGATACACAGTCTCTAATGTACATGTTGATTGAATAGTTTTAATTGCAAGTTCATAACCTTGAGTCTATACACTGTCTTCATTTATATAATAGTTGGTTGAATAAATCAAAATAATTTGGGTTGATTGTTTACTATTTTTTATTTAAATGACCGATATTGTGGATTTTGCCGGCCTATAGGTAGTGTGAAGCGAAGCAATATACAGTGCATATAGGCCTACAGTGAACCTACAATAAATGTGCTCTTTCCGCCATACAAAAGTGCTTCACCGCCATCGAGATAACTATGGTGGAAAGAGCACATTTTCTATGGCGGAATGTACCGTTGGCAGAATGACATGGCTCAACCTCTGACTAGTCTTAGTTACTTAGGTCTAGCCTAATTTTACTTTTAAGGACACATTCCTAAAATTGAGAATACTTAGGCCAGTGTAGGGCCTAACGGCATAGGTTAGGTTAACTTTAATCAGAATGAATGTATATCATTATCGACAATGATTCGTGTTCAAGGCGCGAAGGGAAGAAGCTATACTGCACTAGTACTAGTTCACACGTTATAGGCCTATCTTTAGTTAGACCCTAGCCTACTTACGCTACGTAAATGAAAACGTGTGTTTACCTTCGACGAAAGTGTGTTGTCTGTAACGTTAGGCCTACCCGACTCCTGAGTGATATTGCAGATATCTCGGTCATTGGTTACGTAAACACAAGTAACACTTACGCTTGATCTAAGATTGTTATGATCTCGACGGTTGATAATGTGAGTCTCACTCTAATCTCAGTCTAAGCTCTCTCTCTCTGCTCAATCAAAAATCACTTGACAACTGCATTAACGTAGCAACGACCGTTTCCTTATCCATTTCATTTGTATTCCACGATCGATATGGTCATGCTTTTAGTTTATCCAAAATTTACACAAATTAAGTTCCTGCAATCCCTAGCCCTGACCATACAGAGGTGTCAAAATGTGCTATAATGAATTAATGCTAAGTCTGTCCACGGAACAACGTTGGCATTCTTTTTCACTGTGACCTCAATTTTCACTTTCATCTTGGTGACCCTCTTCTAGTGACGGAGGGGAGGGGAGACGGGGGGGGGCACGTGCCCTCCCCAAAAATTCAAAACTTGTGCCCAACCCCCCAATGCGAGTTGTAGTGTTAAAAAAATACCGTCAAACAAAACCTTTTTTTACAAAGGACGAAACTTATTATATTCATCAGTTAAACTTCTTCCCACCGACCATCACAATAACCAGTTGTTTTCTAACTAACAAGGTCACAGAGGCCCTGGCATGAACCGCTAGTGCTTAAACTTCACTTCTACCCTGCATTAACTTAAATTTCAACACTCTTCTTCACGTTGTGAACTTTCCCCAAACCCTCTTGGATGGAGGGCTGAAGTATCTTCCGCCCAACTATTCAAGCGCAAAACATCAAATTGTTCTCTCATAATGGATAATCACCAGATAGCACCAAATTGCATCATTATGACCCTTAATTATTTAAAAACATGATCAAAGTAAAAAGGGTTCATTTCCATTTTTGTTGTATAACTTTTTGATCCGCCTCAATTAAAAACATAAATATCGGACAGGCTAAGTCCGAAAATTCTTGAAAACAAAAGTTACGTCAAGTTGCAAAATAAAGCACTGCAGATAAGGACCCTTAAGTTATCAAAAAATTCTTAAAACGGCGCGGGAAACCCCTCCCCCAGGACGGCATTCACAAATAAACATTGTGCCCCCTAAATAAGTGCTGCCCCCTGTGCCCCAAGATTGAAATGGC
Source organism: Apostichopus californicus (assembly GCA_020650975.1). NCBI lineage: Eukaryota > Metazoa > Echinodermata > Holothuroidea > Aspidochirotida > Stichopodidae > Apostichopus > Apostichopus californicus. Next base: position 10,149 of record JAIPMN010037234.1, read on the forward strand.
TGGCGACGCCACTGACACCGGGAGGTGGTCTACGGGGAGCAGGTCCCCCTACCCCCCCCCCATCTTTGAGAAATGATTAACATAGCTTAGATGCAACGTTGTTATATATTGTTACTATGTATGTAGCCTTTGCTTGAGGCTTTTCACTGAATATCGGTAATTTATGTTTTCTTCCGAATCTTTTGGCGACCAAAAGAAGGGTCGCGACCGCCAGCTTGAATACCATGATACGAGGGGCATTAAACAAAAGAAAAACAGTGAAATACAAATCAGATAATGATATGGACACTTTTTGGCGAGGGAAATGGAGAGATAAAGATATAAATGTAGAGTTAAAGTATTTCTTTAGGCACAACTGAATTAATTTTGATAATGTTGTAGACCGGCGGGTAAAAACCACTGATATCAGTCCAGGACGTATATATTTCTATTACAATTTTAATTTTCGAGATATAACCCTTTAAACATCAATTAAAGTGACTGATCTAATATAGTCTAACGAAAAGCCTATTTAGGTTAGTTCCTCAGAAGCAAAACAAAAACTTAAAATGAGAACATAAAGAGTTTTTTTTATGGATTCAAATTATAAGTTTACAATGTGTTACAAATTTGTCAAGGGCAAATGCTATTGAATGTCATTCGAAGCTGTTCTGTTAAAAGAGCATCTTTCTGTGGAGCTATTAGAATTTGTAAAGCAGTTATCAAATATGGACTAACGTTAACATTTAGGCTTGCACTGAGGAACCGACGTCATCATCTATTTAGCCTTATAGGAGCATTCCAAATATCTAGCAAATTTTACAGGTGAATATCTCGCAACCGAAATAGTTATAGAGAAACCTTACCACCACTCATGTTTTGTTTTTTTTTTCGTTATTTTCCTTTTGTCTTGCACTTTAACATAGCAAGACGAAAAATCTTTTTTTCAGTTAAGATTCCTGTCAAATTGCCATTTTTTGTGGGGAATCCCTAGCTCAATTTACGAGACCGTTTCACCCCCCCCCCCCTCTACCAACTCTGGCCACGAACGACACCTTGTCCTCCGTTTCTTCATGTAAATTTTTCTCGCCCGACGTTTACTCCCAATGTGAAAGCGGACACGGAATAATTGATTGGCCATTCACATTTCATCGGTAGAAAACATTCAGGCTTTCCATATAGAACAAAATGACTGTTGAAAGGTCCCTGAGAATCATCAGAACATCAGAGAAGCCTGAAGTCTACAGAATATTTTTTGCGACTTTTGAAAGTGACAAATATATAATTTGGGCATTTTCCCAATTAAAATCTACTTATGCATGAAGTAAGATTTTTCTTCACTGTTTTGGTAAGTTAAGTTCATGTCAGCTTATCTACAACACATAGACTGATAATGACTCGGTTTATGTTTCCTTAAAATTCGAGCCCTGCGCATGTGTGCGTGTCAGTGGCGTAGGAAGGTACTTTTGAGTGGGGGGGGGGGCTGAAGACTGATGGCCGGCCTGGGGGAGGGGTCTAAGGGGAGGGGTGTGGCAGGGGG
>JAIPMN010037246.1:962-11931 GCA_020650975.1 Apostichopus californicus
GGGTAGTTGTCCTAGGGGGTAATTGTCCGGGGGGTAATTGTCCAGGCGGTAGTTGTCCGGGGGGTTATTGTCCGGGGGGTGATTGTCAAGGTGGTAATTGTCCGGGGGGGTAATTGTCCAGGGGGTAATCGTCCTAGCACCAAATAAATATGGCCGTCATATGAGGAAGATGTAGACTATGGGAGATAATCAAGCATTTAATTATACTAAACAATTACTTTCTCTTTATCTAGATGATGAAGGACAAAATATTCGAAAACTTGCATATTTAATTTTGGTAACTTTGGACGTTTTGTATATTCTAACAAATTAGATTGCCCTCTCTTATGTTTTAACTTCATCTCTCTAATCTTCTTCATTTCTTGATTCAGTTAAATGAGCTTTTAATATTATTCAACAGGAAAGTTAAGGAATGGATAAACTGAATCACATTCTAAACTGATAATTATTCTATTAGACAATTTTGTTTCTCTAAAACACAGTAATAGAAGACAACTGTGAATACCGGAGTGAAGAGGAATGGATAAATATCAAAATCACTCTAAACTGATCATAAATATTATATAATTTCTTTTTCTTTTCAGATTTCATGATATTAAATATACGCCTATGTATATAATTTCGAATATGCTTTATGTTCGCCAAGTCTTTCTTACAAGGTGTGATTGCTTGATGGTACCTGGGCTATGTTATTCAAGGTCTTAAAGCTTAAAACCTTTCCAAAAATTTACACAACCAGGCCGGTCAGTGTAAACACTTTCAAATTTTAGTATAACTTAATAGAGCCCATTTTTAAGCGAGGATTGAGGAAAGGTGTATTTTTATATGGTTTTGATAACGAGCTTTTCAGAAGACTGTAGTATTTTACAAAGAAGTATTGGTTTACCACACATATCTGGTCTTTGAACATCTATGCAACTGCCATGGAGAATATCAACTAATGTAGACCCGTATGTAGGGACAGGATAAGACGGGGGGTGGGTGGCGGAGGGTGCGCACATCCCCACATTTTCTAACTTTCAAAGGAGAACCCTTGTTCTTTCCATTTTGTTACATATAACAAGACAACTTAACTTTGTCAAATTTAATGTCCCAAAACAAATTGATGTGATTGCAGAGCACGTATATTACCGTTTGACATCTCAGCATTCTTCTTAATTATACAAAAATAGACCCCTCTCCCAGGACGGTGAATAATAAAATATGATCCAAATATTTGGTAAACGCACCCCCCCCCCCTCCCACCCCAAACAAATTTACACAGGTCTGTCATGATTGTTTTTGGCCAAACCCAAGCATATTTGTACAATACACAGATCTATGTGAACATGTATAGCTTCCACAGTATGATACTTCATTCGTAATTGGATTTTTCGAGTAGATTTATTTTCTTTGGGCACTGTGTTTTAGGCCGTCATAGCATTTCTTGAACTATTACAAAACAAGATCAAAGAAACAAAATAAGCGATGACGAAGATTTTTAATCTGAATAAGCAGTGCGTCATGCATCGTTTCCTCTCTATTTCAAACGGGCTACAAAAGGTTTAAATAAACAAGGTGGAAAATATTATATGACGCATCCATCATGTGTTATAAAATAAAACAACCAATGAAATGAGTTTTAGTCTCTTCATCTTTTTTTCTTTGTTTCTCTTTATGTTCTCTTTCCCCTTTCACCATTAATACATTGAAATAAAAAGCGTATGGTATATGTACATACATAAACTTAGAACAACAAATAAGGTATAATATGTAGCTGAATACAGTTCTTCCTGCTCATAACACTGAATAGGTAATTCCAAATAAGTTACTTCTTTAATAGAGCTTCAGTTGGCTATAGAAAATTGTTTGTGTGTGTCTGTATGTTTGTGTGTATATATCGGTTTGTCTGTTTGTAGTTGCCGCAGCTAGTACTTAAGCGTTGTTTGAAAAGCTTAGAGCGCAAATCTTGGCACAGGAGTGACCAAATCGGCCGCAACAGCCGATAGACTAAGGTCCGCCGACCGCTTCGTTCCAAGGTATAGCATACTACATATTTATTAATGTCCCATTGAATTACACATTAATCAAACTGTCGAAATAATCTGGTCACTTACACCATTTGGTAGTTCTCACTCGGTTCCTCACCGGATTGCTAACATTTTGGCCATTGATTGGAACTTCAATATTTCCGTATTATAATCATGTAAATTTTTAGCAACGAGAGTAGAAATTTTTCTTCAATATTCACCCACCAGTAAATATTCTCCAACGCTACGCTTTTAAGGCCTAAAGAGGTTTAACATTGCCTCAACTTCCTCAAAAGACATAGAAGCTAAAAATAAAAAAAATTGGCATTATTATCGACAAATAAACCACCGTTACAGTGTTTGAATTCAAACCTATATGCTGCAACTAAAGTGACAGACTGACGGTGAACAGTGACGCAATGCATTGATCGTTTCAGCGTCAAGGTGCCGTTATCCCCGCAAACTGTAAGCTACTGTAGGAAGGTCGGAAGTATAAAAGTAAATTTATTTCCCTTTCCCATTCGTAAAGGAGCAACGTTACTCAAAACGAGGTGCATAGCGGAAGTGATCATATAGAGTTGGTATCCTTACTTTTTACCGATGTTTCTGTACTGTAGTGCTAATTGGGTATATACTTGCAATTCGGTATCTACCAATACTTGATTCACAGGCCCCCTATTCCGAGAAAGCCGTGATCCGGTTCACCAGAAACTGTTATTTGGACTCACGAATACAATACAATCATGACGACACCTATACCATTGAAAAACAAGTAAAAGAAGCCGGGTAATATATCAAAATTAAACAAAGAACTTCAGATCTTTCTATTAATTTCTTCGAATCACAAAATGTCGATGTCGTTAGAAAACAGGATGGGCGCGCAATTTAATTGATATTTTTAAACAAACACTATGATCAAGTAACAAAACAAAGAAGCGCTGCCACTACAATTGTGTCTTCTATATTAGGGTAACTGTGCATGTGTTTAGCCTTAAGCTTCGCAAATGATGTTTCATATTGTCCGTTTATGTATTCTGATATGATTAAAGGATCCGAAGCATTAAAATAGAAATAAAACAAAACTGTTAGCAAACTGCTTATCCACTAAAGAGCATGTGTGAGAGAATGTGTAAAAGTAAGTTGGCCTGACGGTTTGATCCTAGCAGGATCTTCTTCAGAGGCTCTTCTTCAGAGGCTCTTCTTCAGAGGCTGAATGACAATGTTAAAGGAAGCATTAGCAGTTGTAAATAAAACGTGAAAGATGTGCGGACATTTTTGATGAATAAAATTCATAATGTTTCTACGCTGCATGCATATTCATCGATTCCTCAGGTGATTTGCATGTCGTGGTATATATACTAAAAATAAACGCATATAAAGTTTTACATATAATTTTCATACGATAACTGCGCAATTCGGTACCATACAATGTGGTAAATGTTCTCATCTTATTTAAAGGCAAGTTTGTCTTCATTCGCCACCTCTGTATAATGGAATGCAAAGTTATCATTATGAGAACTTGAAGAAATAGTAACCTGCTAGAAATTTAGCCGTATATACATTTTGCATTAATTTCATTGACCGAAATTTCACATAATTTCACAACAGTTATTTTGAACCACTAAATGAACCTATTTAGGTGACCTACACATGGAATTTTTAAGCCTGTGTATAGTTTGTTTATTTAAGGTTGTCTACAATCTAATATTGAGGTCAAATTTTATTCACGGTTCACTTCATTATTAAAGAATTTTACGTTCGTCACGATAGTTTCTACTTGACTCACTTCTAGACTTTTATATAAACCTTTAAATTTGATCTCACAGGTCAATGAACACAAACAGGGGTGGTTTTCAGGTACCGAATGGTGTACGTCTTATGTGTGACACGGTAGAGTTACTTCCTCCTACAGCTATGTCAGTTCATGACGAATTCATATTTTTGGGGGGAATATTGTCTGTCGTGTAACCGAAGTGTGGACCGAAGCGTATCAAATTTCTTCTATGGCTGGAGAGTTGTATACCAGTCTGAGTGCTACAGTCCACAAATAGGAAAGAGAAAGTACAAATAACCACATACAAGCTATATAGTGCCAATAGTGTTGTTGGTAACTTCAATTTGACGGTATGGTGCGGCAAATGATATTGTGCAGAAATTGTATCTAAAGGATATCTATCTTAGTATTTCAGGACCACTGGGTTCTGGCCGGACAAAATGGGATTACATTTTCGTTTCTCTTTACCAGCAAGAGTCTACCTTACATTTTTGGTGTTCTTTCACTTGAGTGAGTATTTTAAAAATTTGTAATTTGGTGGATTTGCAGGGAGGCTGGTGTGTGCATGGCGGTACGGTGCGGGGAAGGGGTAGTGGTGGTTGAAAGGTGGATGGGCTAATAAAATGCGGTATTTGTGATAGTGTCTATCACGGTTAAAATCAACAGAGAGGAGTCTCGGAATTTCGTGAGTGTATGGGCTTACAAATCACATGTACTGTTCAAAATGATTGTTATATTAACCGTACCGTAATCTTAATAAAACTGTTACTTTTACGTACCGTTAGTTGAGTTTTATATATAAATGGTCTGGTGTAAGCTGCTTTCGTTCATTTATCTGTTCAGAGAGGAATTTATAATATGTTGACCAAAGTATCCCACAACACCACCAAGATTGTTAATCAATGCAATACTTAATTATGATCATCTGCTAATTTATGTTAACAATCTTTCTCTATTTAGTCATTTCAGTAAGGTTGGAATGTAAGGGCTTTGGATTAAGAAATCTGAATGAAGGAAACAACAATGAATGGAAGTTTTATAACATACCTCGTATAGGTAAGTAACAGACATTACAAGAAATTATCGAAAAATATGATCTGTTTATCAGATGCACAGTCAGCTTTTGAAGATGTGGTCGGGATGGAGTGCATAATACTGTATACTGTGGACTAAGTGCGACTAGCTCCGTCCACTTGATGGCAAAGAAACTTGAAAGACATTTGTATACTTTTGGGAGAAAGATGCCTAGACCCTATACATCTGATCGGGTGCTTCAACATAACAGGGATATGCATTCATAAGTGTTGTGGCTGAAGGATTGGGTAAAATAATTAACTATGTTCGGCAAAATCCATTTAGTGCCCACCCCTGATATAAACGTTATAAGCTCAATGTTGTAGTTTGCGTTAGGCATACAATAACTCTCAAAATGCACTAGTTTTACGTCTCAGCTTCTTCTTTTTCTTGCTGGAAGAGGACCCCAGACTCCATTAGATAGGAGCTGTCTGCTTCTTAGACCTCATGGCCATAGCCCTTTTCTCTAAAATCCTGGATTCGCCACTGATAAGTGTTCCTTTGATCGAGGTATGTGAGATTTACACATAGCTGGATACCCATCATTCTAACAAATATATCACCGTGGATGTATTTTCAATGGTCTGGTTATTGTTATTGGTCAGTTAGTATAACTGAGACAATTTTACTTCTTAACAATTTAATGATTTGTTTTTATTGTTGCATATTGGTGCAGTTTTAGCGGACTAAAGCAACAGATTATCTTTTCGTGTGCCTTGTTTATGTAATGCATATTGCCTGGTAATTGTCAGATTAGTGATGAGATTTATAAACCACTGAGCTAACAATGGTTCTTAGTCATCCGGGTCCGGGTTCAATTACGGTGGGTGGTACGGGAGGGGGGGGGGGCTGGGAATCGGAAGCCAAAAGTACAGTATTATCTTTTTCGTAGCTTATACTTAATGAAAACTGCATAAAGGGTGTCCGTTAATACAGTTGTCCCCGGAGTACGACCTGACTTTCGACAATATTTGAAATAGTCTTTAACAGAAAAGTACTTTTTAAGTTTTGTATAGTCCTGAACCCTGTACACATGTGGGTTAGAAGATTTTTTTTAAATGTTTTTGACGAGCGAAGTAAAGATTTAGGCTTAAACTCTACCGCGATTTGGACATTTTTGGGATGATATTGAAAATAAATCACCTTCACTTATGTTGTATGTGGTTTACATGCAAATTTTCCTCAAATCATAATAATGTAACTCATTTCAAATAATGACGTCAAAATAAAATTTTACAATTTTGCGTTGTTTGCGTGTGTATTTCTTAGTAACAAGAATAATAGAATTGTATGGGCGACGAAATGTCTAAAAATAATTGCTGTGATTTATTACTTTCTCGTCACATTTTGTTTGATGCAAAATGTCTGGAGGTGACTAAGATTACTATTCGTGTACAGAATGCAGTGTAGGCTGAGTAGAATTTTTGAGTTAATGTTTGTTCGATACCAAAATCATATCCAACGCTTTCCATTAGTTCTGTAGCCCACTAGTCAAATTTCGTTTTCAATATTGAAGTATCAAATTTGCGACAAAATAATGAGAATGAAATCAAATCCGTTAGTTATTCTTGACGATTAATCTTTATTTGGTTAAACAATCAAGAACAATGTCTTAGTCCGGTCAATGCCATCTTCAATATGTGGAGTAATACTCAGTAATAAGTTAATTAGCTCAATTTGTTGAACACACACCGACAAACGCACACACAGAATGAGATGCACTATTAACTTATAAGATACCCACACACCTCTTACTTTACAGAAGAAAGCGAATATTTGTAAAGGGGGGGGGGGTATATGGTAGTTGTGATGTGCAGAGCAACAATGGTATATGACTCTGGTGTTCATTTTGGTTAAGCTTCTGTAAACTCTCTATCATTTCATATCATGCTTCGTGATTGATTATCGTGTCATGCATAATAATTATTGAATGTGATATACTAACTTCTTAACTTTCATTTTTCTTATATGCAGCTCAAAGGGATTGCTTCCTATGCGCACTTTGGGAAACAGGTGGAAACTTTATGTTTGATTTAGCGCTTCCATGTCGTAATGACACGGCGTTCCTGACAGGTGTAAAAATCGATTTTTATCATTTTGGAACCAGTCAACCACAATTACAGTTAATAACGTCAATTAATCCTATGACTCCTTGTGAGTCTCACTATATGTCGACGTCGAACATCACAGGTCCTGTTTCGAGCTTTACCATGACACAAGACAGAATAAACTCTATGTTAGACGTCAAAGTACCCCCAGTGAGTATAAACAACTAATGAAAGTTTGTTTCTTTGTTCATGAGAACATAACAGAAGTCGTCATTAGTGTGCTACAAATTACAGTTTATATACATATCATCCTCTACATGATACAATTGAATTGAATTGAATTTATTTGCTACATTCCATTTTTTACATTTTGAACAGTATAGGATAAAATATAGATGGTATCAAATACAGTAAACAGTAAATATAGAGTATTGAAATAATATATATGTGAGATGGAAGTAGAGGAACCAGAAATAAGTGGATACTTTTCTGGCCTGGTCCCTTTGTAACAAAGAAAGTGCAAAGTACATCACCCACCCCACCACCCCCAAGAAAACTATCGAAGTCAATATCTTATGAAAAGAGAAAGAAAGAAACATAAGAGAAAAAACAGGAAGAATAACTAAGATGGATTGCTATGCAGTAGGTATTGTTTTAGTTTTTGCTTAAAAGTATTGAGTGTTGGAGATATTTTAATGACATGATTAAGAGAATTCCAAAAGGGTACACCTGTGCTACGAATTTGAGAATGGTTAAGACTAGTTCTAGAGTAAGGATGGTGTAGCATATTTATCGAACGAGTGTTGTTATTGTGATAACTAGAATTGCAAGTATAAAAGTTATTAAAAGCTGGTGGGAGAAGACCATGATGAAATTTGTACATAAATATCCCTCGTTGGTACTTGTACAAATCATATAAAGTTAATGTATTGGAGTATATAAAGAGAGGAGCAGTATGCGAGATGTAATGAGTCTGGTTTATATTGCGGATAACACGTTTCTGTAACTTAAATAAACTGTTAAGTAGAGTTGACTGTGTATTGCCCCAGACAAGAAGACTATAGTTGAGATGGGGAAGCACAAGAGCATTCATTATACAGGGTAAAAAGTGACTTCTTAGGTAAAAAATTCTTTAGTCTATTGATCACACCATTGGAGTTGGAAAGCTTCTTGCTGACCTCGGACAATAGAACGTGGTTTAATAACATAAATAATTGTTTGTCTGGTTGTTGATTTATTTTGTAAATTCAAGCTGACAATTGTCCAATTACAAATGGTCTGTAACGTACAAAGGAAATAATATAAACGAAAACATATATAAACGAACAAATAATACAAACGAAAACAAAAATAATAACCATATCAGGAAATATGAGTGAGTGCAAAATTCAATCTAGATTTTGGAATAGTTATACTGTAAGCAAATATGCCTTGTATACAAGCGTAGCTATAGTTAGCAAATCCGTAGTTTATGAATTTTTAAAAAGAGTTTACAACCAGGCAAACATGTATTTTTTTATTGTCTTTTGTCAATTCAAATAGCCTATATTACATTTTGCAATGTAAATTATTTTGTATGAATTTTTGCTATGATAAGTTCTCATGCCCATTGAAGCAAAGTATTTTTGTTGAAGCCTCTTTTCGCGGAGAGAAGCCAGTAGTATGGGGCCCGAATTTGAATAAATCCGTGCATACTTTTGACGCAATGTAAGTTTGACAAATTTATATATATTTTTACCTTTTTGGTTTCGATGATAATCGTAACCTTTGTAGTCATGCAGGCGGATGAATGTGAGGGTGCGCGTGTGTGTGACCCCTTGCTTGTAAACACAATATCCCAAGAAGGGAAGTTTGGACCAATGTCATATGTCGTGTGTATGAGTACCACATTGAATGGAAGAATATCGTCTTTAGAGGAGGTCAAAGGTCATTTGGGGTCACCAGGGGGAAATTGTGAAACATTGTAAACACGATATCTCAAGAAGGGAAGCTTGGACCAATCTCATATTACGTGTGTAGATGTGACACCTTGAGTTCAAGACTCGTATTTTTTTGGTGGAGGTCAAAGGTCATTTGGAGTCACCAGAGATCAAATTGTGGAAGCCCTGTGTTATAATCTACCGTATCTCCCACCGTCCAGCGTATTAGATAACATGTGCGTTACGACTCATAAGAGTAGGTAGCTTATGGGTATCCGTATATAGTTTCAGCGAACCAGCGACGAAAGTGCCATTGAATTAACTGTGTCGCACCGGCACTGCGTACATGTGAATAAAGGTTCATGTACTGCAATTGTACATACAACGGTAAGGTAAAATTGGGTTCGTTCACACCAAAGCGTGTAGGAAAAAAATTTTGTGTCAAAATACCAATACACTTCAGGTGGCTAAACACCTCCTAAATTATGTCTTAAGGCATTTCCTTTTTGCCATCAGTCATTGTTCGCAAAATATACAACAATTTAAGGAGTTTTGAGACAAGTTTGCTGTTATTGCTGCTAGGATTCTTTGCAAAGATTTTCACCCAACACCAGTGCAGTTCCAGTGTGAGTGGAAGATATATGATCTTTCAATCTTAGATTTTCACTGCGTAAAAGATGGCTTTGAATTAGGCAGTGTAATGGAGCAATCGCGATATTTTTCGCACACCAATCTGCTGCTAAAATACTAAATAAATAATTGGAACAATGAACGAATAGCGCTAACCGAGTACTTTTGGTCAAAAAAAGTTTAAATTTCATACTACACAAAAAAATAATTTTCCAATGTGTAATTACGTAGCATCATGTATCTGCCTTAGTGCCTAACCTTTGTTCAAAGAAAGTATTGATGTTGTAGATCTGTACTATGGAGACTTGAACAGCAGTCATAGTGACGAGTGAATTTTTCGGCGAGTAGATTTTTAGCCATGGTCGCCAAATTGCGAGTACTCTTAAAATATTTCAGTGTCGAGTCCTGAAAGCGTTTAAAACATGATTTCTCATGGTAGAGATCATGGATACTTTTCATACGTGGTATATCGATTTGCCTTATTGAGTACAAGAATCCTGTTGCTTGTGAGGTCAAATCTTATGTTAGGTCACCAGAGGTCAAACTCTGAAAACCCTTTTACACGATATCTAACGATGGGTTTAATAGCTTGTGCTCATACTTGGGGTGTGGATGCATCATATTGAGTAAACGTCTCCTATTGTTTTTGGTGGAGGCCGGTACAGTAGACTGACCTGTGTTTACCATGCCATAGTGTAATTGTACATCAAAATAGTGGTTCGGCCATTTATATTGTAACAGCTATTTCTGGTTAAAGAGCAAAAGTCTAGTGCAATTAAGTCATCGAAACCTGAATGCAGTGTACATTCTGGTTATTTATGTGAACTTCTCGAATTCGACAGTGATAGCAAAACACAATTCTTACGAGGATGGCGGAAAACAACATTAATCTTGTGTTCGTTCTTTCGTTTCTGTAAGGAGAAAGGAAATTAAAGGAACCTTAACCCAAAGTAAATTGTACGAGGTTCAAGTTACATCTCAATTCAGGTTGAAAACTATTCAAGCTCATATTCGACCGAAGCATACGAAAAAATAATTAGATTGTGTTCAGTATTCTGATATTATGTTTCGTTTCAGTATAGGTGTTATAGTCCAACGACAGGATGGGAAATGGGATTGCATTGCGGGTTGTATAGTATAGTCACGGTGTTCAACAAATTTAAAAACCTTCCGGGAATTCTGATTAACGTTTACCTTTTCGTTTCCCTTTTCGTTTTCCTATTACAATTCTAGTATGCCATCACAGTGCGAGGTATTTACGCAGAGAATACAATTGTTTGCATCGAAAATGTTGAATACAGTTAGTTAATCTAGCTTTTCTTAACATTCATATGTATAAACTATGTTAATGTTATGTAAATTATGTTAATGCTAAGCGTGAATTATGAATAATGTTCATATTTGACAAAGGAAGCCCCCCAAAAAAGGCAACATACACTCTGTATAGTTGCACTGGACACTTACCAGTAGTGGCGGTAGTATAGGGTTGTTAACATCAGTCATGGCATAGGCTGA
>JAIPMN010037250.1:0-13142 GCA_020650975.1 Apostichopus californicus
TATATATTTATATATATGAAAATCGTAAGAGTTGGAAATCAAGAACAGTGAAAAAACTTCCAGCCTCCACCGGGATTCGAACCCGGGCCTCCCGCTTTGTACGCGGACACCCTAACCAACTAGGCCATGGACGCTGATTGTATGTCCAGAGGTTCTAAACCGATAAGGAAGGTCGTAATTCCACTGTAGGCGTTTGTCACCTGTATCGAAAAATACTAGTTCTGTTTTCGGTGACATATTTTGCCTTACTCTAGAGATCAAACATGATGCTAACCAACTCGAAAATCATTTGTGATTCCTAAAGCCGGATCTCGAAAGAGATACTTTGAACAGACTTTATGTTAATGAAATGGAGGACGACACTTCCCTATATATACATCACGTACTAAGTCTGTGGCCTAAATTACATATATTGTTCAAGCCGAAAAGAAATGATTCTGCTAATTTCAGTTGAGTATGTGTTCAGATATGGCTCTATTTATGCTTATAGAATCCTACGGAATTAGACACTTTAAATAATGAATCAATTAATTAATTAATGAAAATAAGTGAGCCGTATGGGAAGCTCATAGCGATATCATTGCTTAACATTTTCCACGAAATACAACACCGCTGCTTTGGACTCAATGGTAATTAGTCTCTTAGCATGCATGTATCGGCCACGTGTTTCTGGCCTATAATTCTTCAAGTGACATTCAGCAGGGATCTTTAAAGGATCTCATTTTCAAATAGAGTGTGTGTTGGACATCTTTACAAATTTTAAACGTAAGCTTTTCTTTGAGTTTATATTTTTAATCACAATATTACCACAATAAATCAAGGGCAGACAGCTTTTTTGTTTTTATAATTTCTTTTTTTAATCAACAAATGTTAACTTAACGAATAGTAAACAGCTGCATTTGAATGCTACACGCATCTTGCAACTAACAGGTTATGTAAACATTATTGTGATTTATATCAGAATAGAGCCACAACGAAAAAACAAAAAAAATTAGTGGACGAACGTTGAATATTGATTTTTGTTTTACGTGCCTTTGCATCATTATTTACAGAAGAAACATGATCAGGGTAAGGTTATAATGTTAAGAAACTTCGTTGCAGAAAAACTCAATATCCAATCCAATATTGTACTGCTTCAAGGATGGAACTAGGCCAACCTTTCCTGGTCGACAAGTGTGGAACTATCACGTTGAGCCTTAATCTGAAAGAGACTGCCAATGTATATGGAACGCCGAAAGGGCATTATCATCATGACCTCGTATAATGAAGTCTTTAGACGTTATTATTTACTTGCTTGGTTTAATATTATTCCCGTTGAGTGGGAGCACTTCGTCGCCATTAAATAAACATTTATGTGCATAGTTACGTGATGGGAATCAAGGAGATAACTTCGCCCTAGAATGCAGGGCCCATTGGTTTCTTGGTATACCCTATAAACGTGTAAACATAGAGCTGTTGATCACCTGCACAACAGTTGGATTTCTATACTCATGGTCACACATGAACACAATGTAGGACGCTGCACAAAATTATTGAGTTAATTTTTTTTAAGGGGTCCCTTATTCCCTATGGGAGTAAAATCGCATTCTCTCTACACACACTTACCTAAATCGACCGGTTATGCTACGTCAGAATGTAACGCGACCGATATATCTATTTGTATTCAATTTGGACACATACAGGCGATATGCTCGACTCTACTTGGTTGTCACGTGACACACTTGCACATGCATATGAATATAAATATGAGCATCAGCTTAGTCAACACCTAGCTGTTTTTATGAATTACGTACTGTTAGAATCCAGAATGAGCTTTCTTTTTTTTTCTGTTAGTATGACGCCATTTTATGTTGTTTTTTAATGCAATGTCCTGAATAGATGTTAACAATGAGAATGTTGGGCAGTTTGTCTGCTAACTTTGACTTTTTATGTCGCAATCAGCATTTGCCAAGATGACGTCACGTTCGCTACTGTTAAATTCGTTAAGGAAATTGAAATATCCATCCTAAACGATTAAAACATTCGGTTCTCTGTCAAACGCAATATTAAGCGTTCACATACTGTGAAATCATGTTGGAAAATTATTTATGGTTTTTTAAGATAACTTCTAAGGGCTACCAAGCAACTCTTTTAATTACGTCTTCTGTTTTTTTTTTGTATCTCGATATATACGCACTTGTTAGGATTCTGTTTCCTTCAAGCACCTCAAACTTGTTCAAGAATGCTTCTAAACTGGCAACAATCTGTCCACATGATTCCTTGCTTCACCAGTTAGAATATCGAGAGATATTTCAAACCAGAAGGCCTGGGGCTACTGAGAGTTCACACAGGATTAGTTGCCACTTTCTTTGCGTGCATATATATATATGGGTGTATACTTTACAAAATTTGTTTAAATTTGAACACGTATAACTGTCGATATGACTCCAAAAAGCGGGTCGCAATAACTTTGAGAGGTTGCGGAATTTTTCCAAACGTCGGGAAATTTATCTACAGTTGTTAGCGCTTGTCCATAGCCCGAGTTAGCGTCCATGTATTCTAAACAAGGATGATGAAGGGTAGGGGAATGGTGGATGGTGGCTTAGTCATCATGGAAACTACTGGGCTGGTGGGTTTAAAAGTTTGTGGAACGCTGCATTAGAACACCCCCTCTTCAATAGATCCTTTTCATTGCTCAAATTGCAGCATCGAGTGTATAGTCGCTGTTAGCAGATTTTGGTCGCAGGATACTATTAACTCATTACTGATGACAGAATATATGTAGGTATACCGTAGCACAATTAGGTGAATGTAAGTCCGCCTGAAAGGTTAACCGGAAAATAGTCCTAACGTGACCACCTTCTGCAGTGATAATTTGCCATTCTTTAAGCCATCTTCATTCTTTTTGATGCTTAGTTTTCGAAGAGGGTAAAATAAACTACTGATGGTCTAAAAATCTGAAGGATTGAAGGTGAGTTAAGGTATTTTGGGAAATCCTGGGTGAAACAAAGATTATTCCGCAGCGAGAACTGGCAGATGGGTCGGGGAGCACTTTGATAAACTTTTGAGCTATTCTTGCATCAAAATCTAAACGGTTATAGTGGCAAAACTTTAATGTGCTCTGATAGCCCAAGCCGTCAGCTACCATTCGGTGGTTATAAGACATGCCAGTTTAAAACTGAGGTACATATATAGATCGAGACAAATTGGTATATTTTAATCAGCCCTCGATTACAAGTGGTAACAGGTGATGAGTTTGTTTTATATGCACACACACAACGATATAGTTAACGTTTCACGTTAACTTATTCGTTGCCCAATATAAGAGGATCGCTTGTTTAATAATAATTTAGTCATAATAATAATTATAGTAATAATAATTTAGTAATAGATAAACGTCACTCAACAAATAAACTTGGGATCTGAAGAATCTACGGAAAGGAAGAAGATGAGGAGGAAGAAGAAGCGATATTGTTGAATTATAAATTTGACGCGGTTTGTGAATGTCGCATGCCTTCATCTACCGATCTCTACGCGAGACTTTAGGGCGTTACGAGGGTAAGGTATGATGAGGGAGGCAATGAACCAAGGACACCCCTCCACACCCCCCCCCCCCGTCACCTCTCCGCCTACAAGTGACACGCTGGGGTTTTCTCCTAAGGTACATACTGTTGTAGTTTGGAGAACCTTTACGGTCAGTTTAAATAGTTTTAATGTTGATATAATAGTCTTTGATCCATTGAAGCAGGGTTACCCTAACTTTATCCCACCACGAATCCCTATGGATGTCAGAGTTGTCCACGAACCCCCAATTTTTCGAGACACGGTCTAAGTCATTATTATACTATAATTTCTAAGCATGAATTTATGCTAACTTTGCTTTATGTCGGGCAAAATGGAGGTCATCTGGAATTTCCAAAATAATGATAATTACTTTGGCCAACCTTTCAGTTACTTTCTCAGCTCTTTGCCTTCACGACGTACTGTCATGCGTACACCAACTTCACCAAAGTCATGCGGCCTGTGTCTGTTTCATAATTCAGTTATTTATCACATGCACGATACGGTACTACTATGGCAACATATGCGCATGGAACGCGAAAATAGTTTATCGATAGGTATGACTTTTGTACATTACTATAATTATATGATTTATCAGATTTTAGTTCAACAAAAAGTACTGTAGTTTTGACTTTCAGAGACGTCTCACGAACCCCCTGGGATAGACTCACACACCCCCTGGGGTTTCATGCACCCCAGTTAGGGAACCCCTGCATTGAAGCATATACTGAATGGTACGTAGATAGATAGAAGGACTGATTTCATTATTTCTGATTTGTTGACAGCTTTCAGAACTAAACGCTTGGTAAACGTATATGTTTTCAAACGAATGGGGAGTAAACAAAGAGCATAAGGAGAAAAACAAAACAAAACAAAACAAAAAGGATTTTCATTGTTTCTTTGTTTTTATTATTGTGATTGAATAATCTATAGATGTTTTATCCTAAACGTTATTACTCGTTTTTTTGTTTATCCCTCTTATAACTATTCTTATTACTTAGTAAGAGTATGCATAGACCGTACTTTTTGATGCTAAAATAATGTAAATTGTTGTTATCAGCCATTGAAGTTTAATTAGCAAATTATTAATGGCAAAATAAAAGTCATTTTTTCTTGTACACTTAAACAATGAATCCATTAACATACAAAAAATGAAAAAAAAAAAGAAGAAAAAAAAAATGTAAATGCTTTCTATACGTCATAATTATATGCAAATTGATATCATCGGTTTGAGGATAACCGTCTGCTAGGGGAATATGCAGACATTTCTCTCACACACAAGTTACACGTCCTCCTCAACATAACCCTTTACACTACTGTTAAACAACTTACGTCACGTACCCCTGAGAACCAATGAGAGTCGTTTAACATCTGTTTGTGGATCCTCATTTGCATATCGAATCTCGCTTGCACATCGTTTACAGGTTCGTACACACATGCAGTACACAAATAGCCGCCTTGTTGAGGTACAGTTAAGCCAAATCAAGGCGACTATGATACGACCGTTAGGACAAGAGACATAAGTGATAATGAAAAAAAATGAATGAAATATGTTAACTATTTACATGATATCGCTATTCAATAGTTTCTTATGGTTTTTTTTTTCATATTGTAGATTGCTTAACTTTCCAAACTGTCATAGTTAAAATTCGTAGATATAAATCAAACCATTTGATTGCTTGTCATACAATAACTTTCTTTTCGTTCTCTCACTGTGTTCATTTGTATCTACGAATATTTTTTGTGAACAATCTTTGACATAAAATTGCAAAGTATAGCATTGCTTGGCCTTTCTCTGAAAGCTGTGCTTTCGTTCGTGTGTAGTAGCCTATTCCTTTGTATTGTTTGTTTCTGTATAAATAATTACTACTCTTTATACGACATGAGAAAAAAAATGGAAGAAAACATTAAGAAAACATCTCGTAGGTTCTGTTGGCTACAATTAGTATATACCTTTGAACATTTTTCTTTCTTTCTACCAATCACACCCCCCCCCCCACAAATAAATAATTGAAGAAGAAAAAAAAAAAAGATAAAAGAAGTACTTATGACAAAGAATTGGATAGAGTATAGATAAATTAACAGAGAAGAGACGACATTTGCTACTATCTATACTAATATTCTAAAGATAAGCTTAAATATAAAAAAACGTGGTTGACGGAAGACTTTGTTTTCTCACGTGGTTTCTTAAGTATAGCATTATTAATTGTTGGACAAAATTTTGCATAGTAGGTTACCCACATAATATTGGCAGAAGGACCCACGCAGTATGTAAGATCATGACGAAGAAGAAGAACGAGAAAACTTTCACGTGACTACTAATTTACTGTTGCGTAATACTCACGACGCTTTGGCTCAAAATGATTCAAATTTACTCAATGAACAACATTCTCCATATGACGGATTAACACAAACAGCTTAGGCTACATATCCTATCATTATAAAAGGAACAGCTAACCTCCAAAACGTAAAGATTTTATCATCAGACATTTAAGTGGAAATTAAAAGGTGGCGTTCCTTTCTTCTTCTTTTAAGAAAATAAAAAACTTTTTGGTGTAAACAATTAATCCGGAGAAATTTGCATATTAAAAAAAAAAACCTGAACCATCTGAATAATTCTTCATGAAGATATGACCTCCTTAATAGAAGTATACCATAATGGCTTTAGCACACGGAATATCACAAAATGGCAGGGTATTGATGTCAGTATTAAACTTACTCAAGTCGTTTTTGGGGTGACTTATATACGCATAGTATATGCAGAGTATACGCAGAGTACTGTTGTCGTAAGAACGTATGTAATACGTATTTTTCACGCATTTTCTACCATAAAGTACACATAACTTTTTTTTTTGGTTTCTCTTTGACTCGTATTCCTTTATCGTTCTATCTCTAATGAATAAAACACACAAAAATCCATCATTGTATCAACAATGACGTTTGAATTAATTTTTCTATTTTGAAAGAGGAATTTTACTAAGATTCAAGTTTCTTCTAATATGCAAATGACAGTCCAGATTTGTCCACGGTGACAACTGAATACCATAGAGGCGCATATAGTTAAAACGACAAAGGCGACGCCATCGCCAAAATATCGTGTAAACAGCTGACTCTCACAATATGTGGAGATATAGCCAAGCTTTAAGTAGATCAATCAACTTCGATATTCTAAAGATGCGCCAAAACCTTCTTTTTTCTTTAACTTTGGGAGGGAGAATAAATTAAAAGAAAACAAAAAGGTATTAAAGTGAAATTGAATATATTACATGAATTTGTACAATTTGTTACGAATATTTATATTCAAAAAATGAGCTTTTTCTTGGCTAGCAATTTTGCATTTTAAATATCTATTTTTTTTAACCAAGTATAGATATACAATATTTGTTAATATTATTATTATTTTTTTCTAGCCAATCACATTTTCCTTTCTCTTTCTCTCTGTCCCTCTCCGTCTCTCTTCTTTTTTTTTCATATTTTTTTCATATTTTTTTTTGGACGATAAAATTCCACGTTTTTCCTGACTTGTACATATTGAGAATAGACTCCATAAAAGTAAGCATTAAAAATAATAATTTAAGTGAAAACCAAGACATACACCTTGAAAGCAATCCCAATTGCATGAATTTCTAAAAAAAAAAAACTCCATCTTATTCGGGACGAAAAATATGAAAGAAAAGGACCTCAATGATTCTATCGCTCTTTTTTTTTTGTTTAACACGATCTATAAACACAAACAACAAAATCGGCTAGTAATGTCCAGTTGCTGACAAATTGGTTGTCTCCTAAGTACAGGGCGTTATTATCTTCAAAGTAGATTTTTGTTTCTTTTGCATTCTGGTTTCCATTTTTTCTTGCAATATTTACCAAATTACCTTAGTATTGCTCTTCTTTCAAATGGTTGGAAAAAAAACTTGTTCTATTTTTTTTTGTCACCACATTTTAACGTTAATTAGCGAGTAGAACCAAATTCACGTTTCGGATCGATTAGAAAATTGTTTCGCCCAGAAAATCTTTCATAAAGAACTAATCGGTAAGTTTCTTGTTAATTTGTCAATTTTTTAACACATTTTTTGTGAGGTATTTATTCATTACTTTAAGAGAAATATGACTAATGAAGAAGTGGTATAATAGTTAAGTAACGAATCCTGTAGGAAATTGAACGAAACAGAGACAAAAATTAATATATAATCAAGGAGACATATTCAAGTTCCACCACATTGACCAACATGCATGCGGCATGTAACGTATATATGTAAACATGATATGAATGTTCTCCAAATTGCTTTCTTCAAATTAATTTTCCCTTTTCCCATAGTTGGCCTACACTTGGTGTAAACACGTGTCAATAACGCAAGACAGTTATGGTTATTGGACTAGTATTATAGGCTTAAGCCAATCCAAAGACACGACTATTGTTTTAATTCTCAATCCTGACGACTTGAAGGGCAAACAACCGAAGTGCACGAATGACTTTCTTACTTCAATAAACACATTTGTTAGAAGACATAATGACGTGTGTAGCACGGGCATATTTGACTATATCAAAAAAGGAACGAATATACGTATGATATTATTTCTGTTTGATGCCACAAAGGAATACCAGGTAACGGGAAGGACCGTCCGTATGTTGTAGCGGTAATTATCGGTAGGATGTTACCAAGAATAAATCCAATGTTACACCCCCAAAACCTTTTTTCTTGCCTGTCACCTTTGAGATGTAACGGTTTGGCACAGACCACATTTCAACATTCATCAGGCTATACGTTTCTAGCATACATACATAAATGTGAAATGATATGCGTCCATCTTCCTTAATGCATCTAAGTTACTTCAAGCGATTCTCACAGAGATGCATGCTGACATTTCCTCTCTCTGGCCTCCTGGGAGAAATATCACCAGCCGTTCAGCTATACTACTACTACTAGTTTCATTCCATCGGCCGTAGACGTACCCCGGGATCAGGACACATAATACGCCACGTAATTAGCGACTGACGTCACTTTATTTTTTATGTTTATAAAGAATTGATTTTAACAGTCCAACAACTACTATTATTGTCTATAGGTCACTGAATTGAAAGATCCTGGATTCATATATGTATGCATTGAATCAACTCGAAACTTGTTCAAAGAACACGAAACTTAGGTCGACCTTTAAATTTGTTAGGATGTAATTAATATGGGTCTGTAATTTGATGTTGACACAGATATTAAAATGAGGTGCAAACAACCTCAACATCCGATTGTGTTGTTGATGACTGGACTGAACATAGCACTGGATCCCTTGTGACCAATTGTGACCAACTGGCAATAGCTTCGAGATATGTTATATCATTAATGTAATAGATTAAACCTCACGACCAGGAACATAATCGTTAACAGACTCTTTCGGTGAGCCATGATGTCTTCGAAACCTTTGAACGTTAGGCTACTAGATTTCTTAGGCCTATACCATATAGTTTAATCGTCAGGTCTAATGAGCAAACCAATGTATCACACATTTAACTCACATCAGGTATAACACATTATTTATTGCTGCGATTTCCCAAGGTATACACTTCACGACATCACCCAATCCTTCATACCATTTGAAGGGCCCCCCGAAATATTTCGATCCAGGCCCCTTCAAATGTCAAAGTGTCGCATTGACTATAAACAGATTTCCCTCGGTAAGAGTGACAAAGTTTAGCCTGTTGTATCTTGATCAGATGATTGGAAACACTGATCACAAGTTCATTTGAATATTCTTTTTGTGAGTTTGTCAACTCGAATTAAAGAAGATACTTTACACAGCTGTGCAGACGACTCGCTCTACGACCTTGACGAGGTTTAAGAGGCAAGGCGAGGAGGGCCAACCATGTTGCAATAAAACATAAAAACGACTGGCTGGATAGGCTAAGACTAACATTAATTATTCATGTTATAATGTCACAATTCGGACTTTGAACTCCTGTAAAGATTGCTTTCATTGGTGGACGGACAGTACGACGATATTTTGTTTTTTTTATCTGTATGAATTTATATATTACATAACCCTTTAATGTTATACATAATGTTTCACACAATCAGCATATTACTCATTACATAATTATAGCTGAGATGTTTGTACGTATCAAACGAAATTTAGAGGAGGGTTTTATTCCACCTTTCAATAATTATCCTTTCATATAGATCTATAACATTACACGATGGAAAACGTATCGAATGTTACACAAACATTTATGCGATGACCCTGCCAAAGTGGTAAATTTATAACCACATTCTTATATTGTATGAACTGATATAATATACGAATGCCAATAATTTCAAAGCGCATTATCATCGAAAGAGGACTTGAAATTTCAGCTTTCGACGACAGATGTGCATAAACTTAATACAGCTACATAGCAGATTAGTTAATTGGATAAGCCATCTGCCAATGTTGTCTTCTTCTTCTTGTTCTTAATCATTCGATAAACATATTTCGTATTCGAGAATAATAGTCAACGCTAGGCGGATTGCTATGGGATGTACCGCAGAGAAGATCGTAAAGCCTACGCTTCAAAACATACAGAGGACAGTATGTTAGGCTATTGAAGAGTTATGGAAAGATACAATACACTACTATATGCACTCTGGCCGTACCAGCAAAGTCACTTAAACTTCCAGAACGGAACAAGTCAGTAAAACAACGGTTATCTTACACCGCGGTTTCTTTGTGACGATATAAATCGCACCGTTCCTAGTACTGAATTAAGCCCGCTAAGGACGTATTCGTAAAGACAACTTTATAAAATCATTACACTTTTGCATAACCTAAATATACATAAATAATAGGCCCGTTATATTTTCCTACAAATTTAATACATTGATATTCTCATTTCTGATTTGCTAAGGTCAGCAAAGCTACAGACTCATGGCAAGTGTTATACTACCAGTTTCGCGATATAAAGATCATACTCCTTTTTATTTTATTTTCACTTTCCTGTCGGCCAAGGTGAGCACAATTTTGGAAGGGTTCACAATGACATTTACACTGTCGGATAGCTATCAAGAATATAGATTTTGGGCCTGACGAACGTTAACAAGAATAATTAAAAAAGTAAAAAATAAAGGGGAAAAAGGGATGAAAAAATAGTGAAAAGAAAAGATAAGTGGATATCTATTGCATCCGTTCCCCTGCGACCTGTGGTGCCGATTGGTACTGCGTGTAAGTAGCGGCACTCGCCGGCAAAGAGCCTGCCTGTGGTACGGCGTATGCTAGCGTCGTTGGACTGATGTAACCTTGATTGGTAAACCCATACTGCTCATATGCTACGTTGGCGTTAAGTTGCTGCTGATACGCTGCGCTTAAATCGTAGAAGGTTTGGTTTGGTAGGCTTGGGTGGTAAGGAAGGGCAGGTTGGATCATGACGTAACCAGGAGCAACGGGACTCTGGTAAACTTGACTCGGATGTGGTATCCTGAAATGAAAGCAAAAACAAAACGAGGAGGTTAATAATAGCTGATAAAGTTCTTTGCTCCCAACTGTCGGCTTTCAAATGTTTACAGCATGTGTTCGTTGATGTTAAACGTTCGCCTGTTATAAGTATTCATGACTTGTTGCTGAAGCACTTATAGTATTTCTTAGGCATTATAATATTGACTGTCACAACATATTACTCGCGTCGCCGGGAAAAGGTCACATTATGTTAGTATAGACAGGTCAACGAAGGTCAACAATGTACGCGTTATAATGCGTTATATACGAGTAAGTGCTTTTGTTGTAAAACGTATGAGTTTAATTTTGATGACGTCAGTAGCCTAGAACACATAAATTATGCTCTCACTATGAGTGACAGTATTTAATGTGTGACAGAGCCTATCGTGGCAGAGCCTAACCTCAACACACTCTCGTGGTTCTACATAATTTCACATTACAGCTTTCCCCGATTTTGTTATCCATGAGTTGTAGTCGAGCATACATAAGAGCATTTTATGATGACGTCATGTCTCTTGGTTGTCTGCCGAACTCTTGTGGCTGTATGCCAGCTTTTTATAGGAATTGCGCCAGAATACATATTAAGTATAGTACATAATTAAATCAATTTGATGGCGCTGTGATTATATCTCTGTTAAGACACGTCTGACAATTGATACACAAGCTGTTCGTTAGTCCTTCGCTATCTCACCATGTACATTTACAAGACTTATACCGTATTCACGGACTGTATAGCCTAACATGCAAGCATTGTGTTACGAAACAACATTAGGCTGGGAAATGTATAAGCATCATAACCAAACACGTGATCAAATGCGTGAAAACTATATATATGTATATATAAACCACGAAGTGAAGTAGAGTGACAGGTGTTAAGATTCATATCATTTGACTAATCATATTTTCAATCATAAATGGCAATCAAACACGGTCGACTCCGTTGTTTTTCAAGCTCTAAGGACTGTGCCATGAAACAATGATATCCGTATATACAGACGATTACCAAGGTAAAGTAAGGTTACGTGATATGATCTGTCATGTTAGTCAATCATGTAATCACATAGAACGATGCGCGCATTGGGGCATATCCAAATTACTTTATCCTGTTGTTTTGTTTGAGACCCTTAGGAGGCAAACAGTCTTGACCTGCAGAAATGTTACCCCTCCTGCAGATTACGCACCCTCATAGAGTTTCCCTTATCAATGACTAGTGTCATTAACATTCAGTTCAACCAAAGTGTGATCTGTACTAACAGATAACATCGCATATCCAGAAGTCATTCCGCTTTCCATGGGTATAAACTCATCATTGACAGGGCGCTTTTTCGTCACATATTCAAAGTCCCTAAACAATAAGCAAGCATCTAGGGAGGTGATAAGACGGGTCAAAGGTCACACAAATATTACTTTCTATCCATAGTAAATGGAACATAGCCCAGAAATAAGCCTCTATTCATTTTGACGTAGCAGCCTTTAGGCACCGTTAAATGGGTACATTAGATCCAATGTCGCGATTGATTTGTAATGTACAATCGGAGAAGAAACATACAAGTAAGGAGGATAAAAGGATGTTTATTTCAGAAGGCTCATTTTATTTCCAGATCTTTAATTTTGAAGTTCTGTTTTCTTCTTTCAAACATTTGATCCAAACTGAATTAATAGTTCCGTAGGTGTCATGCTTGGATGCTAACAGCGAATACTAATAGGATGACTTATTCCCGTAACTCGGTTTGTTTGTTAAACAGAGCTGATGCCAACCCACGATATAATCGAAGTGGAAAGGAAAGAGCTAAAAGCAACACAACTCTTCCATGCATTATACAACGAATTTACGAATAAACTCTAGGAGGTAAAGGGGGTGGCAAAATGTCAAATACTAACGAAAATAATCTAATATGAATTATTGAACTTGTATATGATAGAGAGAATGACACGAAGAGAAGGAATTGTAAGTAGACGGTCTACAGGGATAGTGTGACGTCACAATCTTCATTTTGACCACAAATCCTCATCATCTTGTTTTATTTGCATAATGCATGAGCTGCGAAGTTTGATCACTCAATTATCCACACCCTCGTTAGTAGATGTCCTTAGGAAATGCTATTCTTTGTGAAGAATATATGCATAAGAAGTGCGTTCTTTTA
>JAIPMN010037253.1:0-11550 GCA_020650975.1 Apostichopus californicus
CTCAAAAGTACCTTCCTACGCCACTGCTCAAGAGAAAAATATACCTAGTAATTACACGCAAATGCTTGCTGTACTTACATTACCTTTCACTCCAGTATACACGCGACACTCTGAAAAAAAACAGCAAAACAGACATCGCGCCAAAGGCAAGCTACTTCCTTGTAAATAGAAAGAGATCTTATATATTATATTACTATGATTAGTATCCATGTTAATTTCACTCTCTATGAAATGAAAGGTTCACTGAGTTTCACTTTTCTCTGTCGTGTTGTTACCCTTTATTTATATACCACACACGCAAATACGTTCATATAGAAATGATTAATATTTGTAATCTTGAATCTAAAATTTGTGTCTTGAGAATGTTGAAAAGGATTATTTTCTAAAGAGAAAGTGAACACACACGCACAAATCCGTTTTGTTTAATATGTACGAAATATGTAAGATTATAGACCTACTGAGAAAAATATGAACATATATTAACGTTTTACTTGATAAACTCTCTTTTTCCCCTCTAAAGTGGATTTAAATATCTTCCTGATGCCTGAAGTGGATCGTGTTTACCCTGGAACTATTGAAGCCTTTCTCATATCTACCTACACATTTGCTTGTACAGCAAACAGCACCGATGGGATTAAGTCGATTACCTGGGAGATCAATGATGTACCTATAGCAGACGGTATCGACACAAGAAACGAATCTCACGGGCAGTTACATCAACTAACCTCTGAGATGACCTATAATCCAGCCATTACAGACACGAAAATATCATGTGTTGTCGAGGGAATTAACAAAACCAAAGTGGAGACAGTGTTTATTAAATGTAAGATAAGAAATGTCTGTATCTATATGCAGGGACTGTGAACGTGTAACGAAGAATTGAAGGTTCAATCATATACAACAAGCAATCGATCAACCATTCAATCGAATGATAAAACGATCAACCAATTGGTCAATCAATCCATTTATGTCTCAATCAATTAATCAACCAGTAAACAGATCAACCGTTCACTCAAATTAAACAGTCAATTAATTACTAATCAACCAACCAATCAATTAATGGATTGTTTCATTGATTAATGAAAGATAAAAGATTGCTGCATGCATGATACAATTGTTCATGATTCCATTTCTGCGTTGGTATAACGCTACGCGCATTGCTTGCTGGCGCCTTTTTCTATCTTTATAATGTCATCTGGTTGAAGCTAGCAGACATTAAGAACAGATTTATATCAACTCTATGCAGAATAACGTTTTTTTTTATTGAAAAGGCCAATCCCAAGTGGACGTCACGTACATTATAACACACATAAAGCTGACATCACCAGTTTAAGAATTAGTCAATGTTTCAAGATCATGCATTTTTAGATTATAAAGATAAGGTGAGTATGGCATATATCGTCTTGGGAGTTAATTCAAAGTCCCGCCTATCACGTCCTCGTTATTTGAATATATATTACACGAAGTCTTCGCTACCAGTCACCCTGCAACTATTCTTTCATATGAAGCTACACTTTATCTGTTAGCAAGTGGCATTTAAATGTATTGATTTAAGTATTTGGTGTTGGAATTATAAAATACATTTACAGATTGTAAAAACGATGGAGTGAGACAGTAGATATGTTGTTTAGCAGAATAATATTCGTTGGCCAACTGGGGCAACCGTAGACATATGTACCACCCTTCTATAACTTTCATAGCCTTCATTTTGCCATATTTGCATTCGTAATTAACTAAACTAATGTCTCCTTCTTCATCTTTAAACTTAATACGATTGTCATCTGTTTCTACAATGAATTGGTTTATTCTCTTTGTCAGTGGTACTCCCCGATGTCATACAACATCTGCTTCTTGCAGGAATTACGGTTATTCTCGTTATAATTGTAGTTTCATTAATTCTCGTTTCCTGCTGGAGAAAGGCCACAAGTGAGCATTTTCTTTTCTTACTTTGAACCTACTAATACACAATCTATATACATATTCCATTTATTTATATCAAAGTGCTACCGCAATTCACACAAATAAAACTGATACATTTCATATTTCGCAAAACAGGTACACAAGGATATGCAACATCGACGACCAGGTATATTCAATGATTTGGGTTTTATCTTGACTTCATATGATAAGAAATAATATTTAAAAAAACGACGTTTAAAGGAATGTTCATTAAGCAAATATCAATCACTTTAATTTAATATTTTATTAGATCTACTTAAATGATATTTTGGCCTTCATTTCCTGATGTCAAACTCTGTTATAAATGACCAAATATAAACTCATATTCATACTTATTTAAAATAATTGTAAATTTGGTGATACCTTATCAACATTGTACCCCGAATAATGACCTACGCTAGTTTCATAATAATTGCAAACAAATTTATTACGTTCGTTCTGCACCGTTTATTAGAATGAAGGAAATCTATACACATTTGAGAATTTTTGAGAAAAACATATGTAAAATATAAATAATAGTTCCAATGTAAACAAAACAGCACGAATAGGCGTCTGACATTTTGTAACAATTTCAATTAGACTTTCATGTAGTATTCTGCTTCGATTCCCAAATTTTGCCATGACATCAATATTTCTCTGTTGCCTAACATCGATCTGTTTATAAACGAATACGTTTGTTTAGTGTAAATTTTCATTCCTCATTTGGATGATCGATATTTGATGTACCTATTACCTGAAAAACACATTTTTACGCAAATGATGTAATCATGTGGCAGAACACTTAACTTAATAATGTGACACGTGAACATTCTATAAATAATTTAATTATTGAAATATTTACTGATACATTTAATTATCATTTTTTCTTAAGGATGGAGATGTCGGAGGTCCGTCGAAGACATCGCGAACAAGGCGCTGTAGTTCAGGCAGCAGAATGTAATATGGTCATTTAAAATATAACGTATGACGTAATAACATAATGATATTCAGGGATGTGCCCACGCTGGGCGGCTCGGGCGGCCCCGCCCAGCACTAAAAATTACCGCCCAGCACTGTCTTAAAAATCGTGAATCCCGCCCAGCACTATTTTCATCTAAAATCCCGACATTCCTAACAATATATTCAACATATATTGGGCCTAGTCTATGCCAAAATCATACAGACTAATAATGCATCAGTTACGCATACGAGAAACATTATACTTACGGCTCTCAATCGGTCCCTTGTAAAATCTCTTTGAAAAAAACTAATAACTTTTACCAGGTACGTAATATATTTCACTAAAAAAAATTAAAAAATGTAAATTGTTAGCAAAACTAGTACTTGTGTATGTGCTTAGAAAGCTACACAAGTGCCAGCATTTGGCATCTGAGCACCTTCAAAACTCGAAAAAATTCTCAAAGGGGAGGGGGACACCCCCTCCCACTTACACCCCTCCCTCAGGACGGCGATCAGTATACCCGGCACTCAGGAAATCCTGGGCACATCCCTGGATACTGAATATTATACTAACTCAAGAAGAATTGCAGCTAAAAGTGAAACAAACTATACTGATGGAACATAGACATACTACCAGGGGTGTTCGAAATTCAGTTAGGCCACGTGGATCATAAAATAGGAGCCTCAGATGTTTCTTGTGGGATCCGAGAGGGTCCTAACCACCTCCATTTGGCATGTGTGGTCATATATTGTATGTAAGCCTAGCCAAAGAGATCAATGCTGCATCTGTTATGCGAAAAAGCAAATTCTTAAAAAGAACTATCTCACCCACCCGAAGACATGTACCATTTCAAAACTGCATGTCATATAGTTACAAAAAAATATCATATTTTAACAACATGAGTTTTTTTCCATTCATTTTGCAGGGAGAAAATCAATGGTTGTTTTCTCAAACAGGTATTGATAACTAACATGCTTACATCACCTTATTTTCAACCAATCTTTTTTCAAAAGGACACTTAATGGTTAGATCAAATTCTCTTTACATTCTGTGAGTTTCGAATAGATTTTGTGCCTTATATGGGTATATAAGGAATCTAGAAGCTAGAAGTCTGTAACGAAATTAGTAAAATTCGTTAAGTTTCTTAGTTTTCATAACAATCTATTTTAAGTTTCATTTAAAATATTAAACACTGTTATAACTATATACTTCTCTTTCAATCCAGTTCTCGTTCAAATTTTTCAAAAATGAGAGCATCGAAACTTTTCCTTGGCAAACAGAATGACGAAAGTGAAGGTAATTACTAAGGTAGCTAACGAACTCAGCAAGTTCGCATTCTAATACATGACATGCCTTCTATTTGAACTCTGATCGAAATGCCAAATGCTATTATTCTGTGGAATCTGCAAAATTTGCGTAATTTACCAAAGACGCAGATGTATACCATGTGGGTGGGGGGGGGGCAGGCCACTGTGGGGGTTCATTCTGAATAACCTATTAATAAAAAAATAATATAAACAACAATTACCAACAAACGTTAGAGTAACATAAATTTCACAAATATGATCACTTCGCAGTCACAGCAATAGCCATGACTGTAGTGTAAGCATTTTTGTGTTACCCCGCAAGCGACAGCTTTTGTTTAATTAAACATATTACGTAAAACACATATCAGATATTCAGCTCGCGATGCCTATCTTTCTTAATCGACAATGTTTAATGTCAAAACATGTGTGTCTCCCTAACTGTATATGTTGGAGTGCGAGGCCCCGTGTGGCCCCACCCTCAATCCGAAAATGTATACGTACCATTTATAAGGTTTCATTCATCCCTATACAACAGGGGTTTACGCAAGGGTCATTGGTGACATCTATGGAAGTAACATGATACCATTCAATCATCTATGCATGGTAATGCAGCTCAAGCACGGGAGCTTCCTCGAACGATGGATTGGAACATTGAAACAAAACCTGATCAAAAAAACCGGCATTTTCTTGACGATAGTTTCAGGTATAGTAAATGTTCTCATGGCCGTATATATTTTACAAGTAAAGGGACGGTACATTGTAGGTTTCTCACCAACCATTATATCTAACTAAGAATCAAACGATGAACTTATCTTGCCCCTCAGCCCTCCCCCCCCCCCCATTGTTCCTATGGGCTGTCAATGTTAATTTATGTTAACACATTTTATCACCTGAAAGATTATAAACATATTGTTCGGTGTTTGTTGTTAATGCTATTTAAAAATAAGCAAGTATAACACATATTTTCAACGTTTCTGGTGCTCTTGATAAATAACCGCCATGATCAATCTGAAAGCTGATAGGATTCCGATATCTCACGCATGGTGATTCAGTCGTG
This sequence comes from Apostichopus californicus, assembly GCA_020650975.1. NCBI lineage: Eukaryota > Metazoa > Echinodermata > Holothuroidea > Aspidochirotida > Stichopodidae > Apostichopus > Apostichopus californicus. The sequence continues at coordinate 5,264 of JAIPMN010037253.1, forward strand.
TTAGAATAGTGTAAACGTAACATTTAACTTTTTTTTTCTTTTTTCTTCTTCTTGTAAACCACCGTTTGTCGCACCATCAGAGGCAGCACCTATGGAGGACCAGTTTCGATGGGATATGTTTGTTAAAGCTCTCATCGACGTCCCAAACAGTCGATACATCATGACCACATACGGAACATCCCTTCGAAGAGGTAAATAATACTTGCAGGAAACACCTTACATGCATTGTGTCCTTGGTGGTCTACTTATGAGAAGAAAGCATATCGGTTATTAAGTTTCAGCTACACTACCACATGTTATTAAATTGTCGAAATATTTACCTATTTGTTTTTAAAAAATTTAATGGTATACTGCATGCAAGAGTGCTTTTATATGTCATTGGTCCACAAACAAATAATACGTTTTGGGTCCAGGATTGAACAGTCGTCACTGGGCCATTCTGACAACTTATTAACAATAGTCTTTTCTTCCAGTGTTTTTAAACATTCGTCATTGATTCATATTTACATATCATTCCGTACTGTTTCACATATGCCTTTTGTTTTTTGGTATATATTTTACGCACGTCATTTATTCCATATCTAATTTTAAACCAGTGTTTTTAACATTCGTCATTGATTCATATTTACATATCGATCCGTATGTTTCACATGCTTTTTTTGGTATATATATTACGCACGTCATTTATTCCATATCTAATTTTAAAACAGGAAGACTTTACTTAGTTCAAGAGCTACTCGAGGTGGATTCTTTGAGAGCCTGCTTGGAGAGTCAAGATTATCACAAAATTGAGAACATTTTGAACTACGCGGTACAGACCCTCGAAGGCATGAGCTTTCTCACCAGTCACGAGGTATGATCTATGAACATTACATTCACGTATTTCTTGAAGCCCGCCACCACACACTGTACGATTGATTCCGACCAGACTCAACTCGACCGACGTTACGTCGATAATCTTTTAATCGTGAAGACTGACTTAGTCCCAAGACTGACCTCCCGTATACTAACCGACTGATCAGAGCACACAATGACATGTCTGCTGGCAACGACCGGAGCTCGCTTAGGTCACATGTAAATTTATTAATCAGTGGTTGGTTGTAGTTGTTAAAACCTGTAATAATGAATACGTCATTTATAAATAAATAAATACGTCATTTATATAGCGCTATATCACAAAAAGTATCAAAGCGCTTCACAAAAAAAAACCCCCAAAACCCAAAAAAACCCAGAAGAAAAGTACAGTTTCATCGTGAACCACTGCACACTGCACGACTTCCATTTCGGAAAAACGCTGCATGTGCAGTTTTCCCGACTGAAGCCGAAGACGCGACTTGAAACTGGTCGTAAGTTTGAAACCCATGTCAAGCTGCCCGACTATCCGCGACTTTCCACGAAACGACAGTCGAGATGCACCGAGTCGTGATCAGTCTGACAGTGTGCTTCTTTCAGTGTGTATCTTCACCCGATACTCATAGCTAGTACAGTAACTACTGTTCATGTTCCACAACCGTGCATCAGTAACTACTGCGCTGTGTTCGCAACGCGGTAACATGTGTTACAGGTGGCACAGTAATTACTGCAAAGCTGTTACACGTTGAATTACGAGTCCGAAAGGTGAAAATGCGCGGCGGCTGGGTAACGAAGACTACTTCCTAGCCATACAATACGGAGTGCATCGTCGGCGCTAGCACAACACGTAGCCGACACACTGCGGCAGCGGTTATTTTATACTGCATGCGAGATTCTGATGGTAGCCTAACTTTTTTCTAATCGTATTAGTAAATCCATTTGATTGAAACATTCTTCACGGACAGGTGATTGTGTGCAAGTCTCAAATAGATACAAAACAGATACACAAAATGGGACCTAAGGTGGGGGAGGGGAACCTAGATTAGCCTTATGGGTAGTTCCACGTCTAAATTAGGCCTTAATATAGTAATATATTACCACGTCAAATATTCATAGACTCCTTGTCCAGTCGCGCAGTTCTTTGTTTTACATAGGAACGTGTAACAGCTTTGCAGTAATTATACTGTTCCACCTGTAACACGTGTTACCGTGTTACGAACACAGCGCAGTAGTTACTGATGCACGCCGTTGTGGAACATGAACTGTAGTTACTGTACTAGCTATGAGTATCGGGTGGTATCTTCTAGTATTGGGCTTGCTGAAAGCTATATAAAGTGTAAAGATATCTAAAACAAAATAAACCATTATCATGCTTTTATCAGCGTGAGTCGGCTGTCATGGATTTATGCATTTAATTCAATATCTTTATATAAACATGACATGTTGGGATGTAATTCACACTTAATAAGCTCCAAATCTTTTACAGTTTTGTCATCCTGGAATATCGATTCAGAAAATTTTGATAACAGCCGATGGCAGATGTAAACTATATGATTTTTGCTTAAGGGAGGACGCACAAGATAAGATTGAAGCAATAATAAGCAAGGTATCTATAAATTATTTTGTTCACCGCGTTTGTTTCCATATTGTTTGATTAAAGGCAAGTTATAATTAATTAACCACATTATAACTATTTCTGGGTGTTGAGTTATATGTTAAGTTTATTTTAGACTTGTCGGGTAAGAGCATTGGATGACAGGTAAGATCAATAATTGTTTCCTAATGTATCCATGCGAGAAGATTTCGACGCTAAGACCGACATTTGGGCATCTGGCTATACGTGAGTTACCAGATAACGAGATTGATGTTGCATGTATCTCGGCCAACTTAGTCAACGATAAGCCATTTCCAAAAGCTATTAGTAAGTTTTATTACCACCAGTTTAGGTCTAAGAGCTAGCCTTCTCTATATGTGATTATAACTATCGTCATCAGTTATGATTTCAGAAGTAGCCTTCTTCATTTGCCAGCATTTTTGATCTGCCTTTTGGTCTCTAAGACCAATTCAATTCGTCAGTGTTTACGTCTGCGCGACCAGTCACGCTGTAAGACTTGTGTTTCGATCTGCTTCTAACACTCTTGGTCTCTTAGACATAGCGTACTGCATTTGCCAGTGTTTCGAACTGCCTCCAACAGTCATGGTTTCTAAGTGCTAGCCTTCTCCATTTGCCAATGGTTAGATTTGCGCCACCAGTAGTGACGTAAGAGCTAGTGTTCGGCGTTTGCCGGTGTTTCGATCTGCATCTAACACCCTTGGTCTCTAAGACGTAGCGTTCTGCACTTGCCAGTGTTTCGATCTGCCTGCAACAGTCATGGTTTCTAAGAGCTAGCCTTCTCCATTTGCCTAATGTAAAGATTTGCGGCACCAATTGTGACGTAAGAGCTAGTTTTCGGCGTTTGCCAGTGTTTCGATCTGTTTCTAACACTCTTGGTCTCTACGACGTATAGCGTACGTTCTGCATGAGTCAGTGTTTCGATCTGCCTCCAACAGTCATGGTTTCTAAGAACTAGCCTCCTCAATTTGCCAATGTTTAGATTTGCAGCACCAGTGGTGACGTAAGAGCTAGTTTTCGGCATTTGCCAGTGTCTCGATCTGCTTCTAACACTCTTGGTCTCTACGACGTATAGCGTACGTTCTGCATGAGTCAGTGTTTCGATCTGCCTCCAACAGTCATGGTTTCTAAGAGCTAGCCTCCTCAATTTGCCAATGTTTAGATTTGCAGCACCAGTGGTGACGTAAGAGCTAGTTTTCGGCATTTGCCAGTGTCTCGATCTGCACCACCAATCTTAGTCTAGACCTACAGTCTTCTTCATTTGGCAGAGTTTAGCTCCGAAGTGTTGGTTTAAGTTCTTTTTTTTATATATATATTTCAATTAATAAAATATTGATTCTATAAGACACATTTCTTGACACGTCTTAACGACAATGTTGTACATTAAAAATAACAATAATTACGATAATAATGACATTGATAACTATATCTTAATTATCTTTCAGAAAAAGCCACATCTTGCCAATCTAGCTTTAGAAACTTTACTTCTCGACGAATACTCTGCAGCAAGTGACGTATGGTCAGTTGGCGTTGCATTGTGGGAAATGTTTTCACACGGTATTTACAGATCCACACAGATTTTAATCCTTCAAAACTGTATTAATGCTAATCACCAGAAACGATTGAGTTACCATCAACAGGGGAGTAGCAGCAATAGTTCCTAAATTTTGTTAATGAAAGAAAGTACCCCTTTTGCTATATTTAAAATGAAAAAAAAGATAAAGGAAATGTCCTTTTGTTGAAAAATAAATAAAAAGTGTAGTGTTGTTGAAAAGAATTCAGATACTGGTATTTCCACAGCAGGTCCATTTGGTTGGGAAATTATGAGATGATTTTGCGGTATGCCTTCTTTAAATCAAAGTTATATGTCCAAGTGCCCAACGAAGTTTGTGCCACTCCTCCCACAACCCAGACGGGCACTGGGGCACGTCCCCCCCCCCCACCATTTTTCAAAATAGCAAATGTGCCCTACTGGCAAATAGAATGTGCCCCTTTGATGAAGAACTGTCTTTTGGATATCTTAAGCCTTTGTTAGTTTTAATATTTTATTTTAATTATTTATTGTTAGTCTGTACATGCTCTTTTTAAAATGACCTCCCATATCTTTTTGTAGCACGGTTAACGATAAACAATTTCAATAAATAGTATTGATAGCATACTAACACATCATATATATTTAAGTGATATGGCCGGTGTGTATCGGTTTATAGCATAACGAGTGGTGGTTGTGGAATAAGAAAGTGCCCCTCTGATGTTGTCCCCTCCCCCCACTTTTTGGAAGCTTCCTACCCCCTGCCTTTATCCATCTATAACTAAGTAAATGAAGATCGTATGGAAGTTTTTTTTCTATTTGAAACGTTAGTCTATTCACTGCATATCGATCGTCAAATGATTTCATACGCAATAAACCATAAAAAGAAGGTTTTCACTTTGCTAGTCTCATCCTATTCATCAAAGTTCGAGATATCTTATTTCCTTGTACATGATGCCACACTATAGTCTGAAGAGAAAGGTTTGGATATTTCGAACTCAGCAATTAACCAATTGAAAAATGCTTTAACACGGCGACCCGGTTTCAAGACCATAAATCATTAGGAATTTAATTTTCGCTTTCATAATAGTTGCAGAAACTACATTTGATATGACAGCGAAACTGTTTTCTGTTAATTGAAGGTCCTCGTGACGTTCCAAAATGAAAAGGTCATTTAGATCGTTATGCATCATATGACATATGACACAAATTACTTTCTTTTTCTTCATAAAAAGTGGCCTAAAGTTTCAGTAGGTGCAGTTGTAATCTGTATGTTTTAGTTAACCATCGAAACCGACGGCTTATTACTAACATTAAAGTTCAAAGTTTACATATATTGAACTTGGAAATTATATATATATACTATAGCGAAACATTAGTTGATAAATTGCATTGGCTCTGTGCTGTGAATGATATATACCGTATTACTTGTCAGAGTTTCTCAAAGTGACACTGGATCCCGTTATGTAGCAAACTAGAAACATTCGCTATACATATTGTATTGGTAAGGATTTTATGATTTATGCATACCAATGAAGCCTACGCGATCCTTCATAGTTAGATCAGGGAGTTGCTATGGAACTCCCTGGTTAGATATACCAATACATTGTCACAGGACACCATATCAGCCATTAAGACAATCAAATGATGACAATAATCGATTTTCGTAATAAACGCCGAACTCGTTTATGATTTTATATTTGTGATGTAGGCCTATACACCGTATAGCTCCTATTTGGTGTTTTTGTCGTATTCAAGTACAGACGTATAAACTTGGCATAGTATAATGAAACACAAGTATTGTATTGACTTATCCATCCTTCATTCTTTTCTATGGGGATGTCTCTTTTCAAATCTTCTGGGTTCCCGGTCCAGTTGAGTATCGCATCTATGCAGACTGGCTTGAAAGTAAACGCGGGCCAAGTGCAGTGCAATGCAATAAACTAGGCTCACATCAATGCAAGATGCGAGCCATCATAATGACGTCACAGGTCGATTTACTGCAAATTTATCCTCTACCATGGCCCAGACAACCTCAAGGGCCCATGGCCCACACGTGATTTAATCATGTGCAAAGACACAAGGATAATTCCTGTAGTTGCATTGGACCCTTTATACATTGGGGAAACCAAAAAAATCCGTATACGACTTTTACCTGTACAGGGCCCCAGGCAACAGCCATTAAGGGCCCATGTCCCACACATGTTTTGATTATGTTAACAAAAAGCAGGATAATTCTTTTAGAGGTGTTGGCCCTATTGGACATTGCGGTATCCAAAAATACCAACGACT